>SNQJ01S0021149.1:25037-64003 GCA_010110895.2 Picea sitchensis | reverse complement strand
TATTTTAAGTCGAGTGGCAGCATAATATTTTCATCTTGAACAATTATATGTAAATACAACTTTTCTCCATGGGGATTTGGAGGAATATATTTGTATGCAACAACCACAAGGGTATGAGGTCAAAGGGAAGAAAAAATTAGTATGCAGATTGAAGAAGAGATTGTATGGCCTAAAGAAATCTCTAAAGTAGTGGTATTTGAAATTTGACATGTTTTTAACTTAATAAAGTTATAGTAGATGTCATTATGACCATTGTGTTTATTTTAAGAGACTAGATAATGACAACTATATTATCTTGTTATTGTATGTAGATGAAATGCTTGTTGCAGGGTCTAACATGTAGGATATAAATGTGATTAAGAGAAAATTAGATAATTCATTTGCGATGAAGGATTTGCATGCTACAAAGAAAATCGTTGGTATGAGAATAATAAGAGACAAAAAAAATTTCAAATTAACATTGTCTCAGGGTGAGTACATAGAGAAGGTGTTGGAAAGATTTAAAATGTAGGATACAAAACCAATTAGTACACCTTTCACCAGCCATTTCAAACTGACTAAGGAGATGTGTCCCAAGAAACAACAAAATATAGACTACATATCCAAGGTTATGTACTCATCAACAGTTGGTAGCTTGATGTATATGATGGTGTGTAAAAGGTGAAATATTGCACATGTAATGGAAGTTGTGAGAAAGTATATGAACAATCCAGGTAAAGAGCATTGAAAGGAAGTAAAGTGGATTCTTGGGTATTTGAGAGGTACTACTACTCAATCATTATGTTTTGAAGTTTCAAACACTATTCCACAGGTATATGTTGATTTAGATATGGCAGGTGATATAGATAGCAGGAAGAGCACCATAGTGTATGCTTTTACTGTAGGTGGAAACAAAGTAAGTTGTATTTCAAAATTGCAAAAGGTGGTTGTACTTTAAAAAATGGAAGCAAAGTGTGCCACTATTACAGAGGCTATTAAAGAGATGATTTGGTTACACAGGTTTATGGAGGAATTGGGAAAGAAGCATGGGAATAAAATGTTGTACACTGATAACCAAAGTTCCATTCATATTGCAAAGAACTCGTCCTTTCATTCTAATACTGAACATATATATATATATATCAAGTACCATTTCATACGATCGATTTTAGATGATGGACAATTAAAGCTAGAAAAGATACACACGAGCCATAATCTTGCAGACATCTTAGTGAAGATGGTAACTAGGGAAAAAATGAGTTCCTTCTCAGTTTCAGTTGGCCTTCAAGCATGATGGTGATGATGAGAAATTTTCCAGGTCGGAATTTGGAGCATAGTCCAACAGGTGCAGTAATGATGGAGTTGTTGTGATTAGTTTCCAAGTGGGAGATTGTTGGTAGTGGAGCCTAATTATCTTCCTGATTCAAAGGTCTTGTTTTAGCCGCGTTTGGATCCTAGTCCCTAGCAAGGGTTTGCATGTTATATTTTTTGCATGATTAATCCCACACACTATTATGTTGTGCTGGGTGGAACCCCTGATAAAAAAAAATTTAACAGTTTTTTGCAACCATTTTGGGTAGTTTTGGCACATGGTTTTCTAATTTCGTTTAAGGAATTACGATTGTAATCTAACCTAGGTCAATGGATTAGTGCTTTTTGGATGCCACAAGATCGTATATATTGTATTGTAATGGTGAGTGAGAGTGTAGTGTGTCTAAGAGAGGAGACTATGAGAGAGTGAAGAGGAGGTTGCAACATATGTACTGAAGGTGTTATTCCTTCATTTTTCTAGACATAATAAATGAAGGATTGACTATTTCTCAGTGGATGTATCCCATATCGGGTGAACCATGTATATTAATGTCTCTCTTATATTATTTTCTCATGTTTTATTTCCTCATTCATTTTGATTTTTTTTTTATTATTACTCCGTGATCCTATTCCTAACAACCCATGTCTTTGAAACCTCTCTTTTATTCTAAAACACCAAGAGTCAAGGAGCTCATTAAACATGGTGAAAAGTCTAAGGGCACTTCACTAGAGGTGTTCAATAGTGGTTATGATTTTTATTGAGTTGAGTGTACCAAGAGATCTAAGTCTACGCATAGGGAGTAAAAACCCTAATCCTCTAGATCCTCCCACCTGTACTTCTTTGGCTTCATTCCCATATTGAATTGATGGCTTAAAAATGTGGATGAGATAGATTCTGATGTCATTTTCACTAGTGTTTCCACCTTAGAATTCTGATTTTCTAGAAGTTCATGTATCACATCCCCAAGAAAGCTAAAGTGTCCTCTTCCAACAAGTTGAATATGAAATGGGATGGAAACTATGGATGAGGGTCGAATATATAGTGCAATTCCACTAGAATGGACCAAATTTGTTGGCCTTCCAGGGGGTTAACCGTGCCGTCGATGAACTGTTTATCCATTATGAAGATCCTGTGGTAAAACCTATAGTTTAAATACTAACGCTAACTCATCAGAAAAAATTGCCTCCCAATATCACTCCGATTTGGAAACTTAATTACAAAGAAAACACCATACAATGTAACTTTTTTTGCTCATCATTGTAAATAGTTCCATTTTTTCAACCATGTGAGGATAACTCGATGCGATGAGTGCTAAGTGAACTATTCAAGGCCATGAAAATTTGGTCATTCTAAGCGGACTATTGAATGCCATGAGAAATTGGTGAAATTTCTAAGTAATGATCATGGAATATGGGTCACGCATTAAGGACTTACACTACATAGATAATCTCAATAATGATATTTCATAGGTTGATTGTGAAAACCCCCAAATCTTTAAATAAAGAGTCAAAGAAGCTCTAAATGAATAGTTCACAAGGCACAACACTTGATCATGTATTGAAAATAGAGTAGAAAACTAAGTGGGTTTGACTATGGGGAAAAACCCCATGGTTAAACATGCATGAGCTAGAGGTGATGTTTGATTCTATGTGACCATTTTTCTAGTTTTAACCCAACTTCTTCATCCATGTGGACTACTCAAGACCATGAGAAATTGGTCATTTTGACTAATGCCCATGGGATATGGGTCATGCATTAATGGCTTACACTACCCAAAAAAATCTTAATAATGATATTTCATATGTTGGACTTCAAGTGCCCCCAAATGCTTAAATAAAGAGGTAAAAGAGCTCTAAATGAATATGTTATAAGGCAGGATAGTTGCCAAGTTTTTAGCAGCCAGCCTTACGTCCAGTTGTTTCCCACGTCAACAGGTGCCATTCAAGGGGATGTAGCTCATATGGTAGAGCGCTCGCTTTGCATGCGAGAGGCACGGGGTTCGATTCCCCGCATCTCCACTAGTTCGATCGGTGCTGTTGATTTGTTTTCGTTGATCTGTTATCTTTATATAACAACTGTTTTCGTTATTCCGGTTTCTTTATACAACAACTGTTTTCGTTATTCATACGCCTAAATTGCCTAGAACTCAAACTCCAACCGTTTTGTTCAGTATGGCCAACTTAGTAAAACATGATTACATGGATCACCGGTGGTCTAACGCCTCAATCTGTCATGAAAGGTGACGATATTAATGGATATTTCCCAGCGTTCTACCTGGACGCCCAGAATAGAGTGTAGACCGTTCCAAATGGAGATTGGGAAAGAGAAACTTTAGTTAGGCCTCTCCTCGTGCTAGGGTTCCACCTGCAAACTTGGACAACAAAGATATAACGCGTGGGGGGTTTTCCTCACGGAAAAGTTCCACACGCAGGTTTAGAAAGAGAATAAGAAGTGGGTGAGGATTTCTCCTCTCCCTAGGGTTCCATGTGCAGATTTAGACATTGAATCAGAGGTGTGTGGGGTTTTCTCCTGGGTGCTTGGATTCCATACACAAGTTTGGACAACCAAAAAAACGTGAGGGAAGTGAGCAAGTCGACGAAGTCTCAAAATACAACACCCAAACATGGATAAGTTGGCAACAAAGGTAATGCTTTCATGCAATGCTCAACAAAAGAGAAATAACCATAAGCACGCCCACGAGGAGAGATAAATCTCTATTTGGCAAGTCTTACCAACGGCTCTATGAGGAGGACCGTGGATTTCATTTGTGAAGAAAATCTAAGGTATGGAACAATTATCAGTTGGGTTTGGATGCTACGAGCTCAATTACTCAACAATTAGATGAAGCAGAAAAAAATAAATTATAGACGAGATTTTGCCCAACCCAAATGGGAAAACTAACATTCAATTGAATTCGACCAAGTTTTTATTATTCGGTAATGAGCATGATTACAGGGGCTCTAGTTCAACTTCTTACTTCTCATTGAAGTTTCTGCATGATCCTCCTTCTTCACTTTGCCAAAAGAACCCCTTCTTCATCTGCAAGAGCTAGCATATAGGAGGTCGAGGGGATAGGTGGAAGGTCAGGTGTTCAGTTTCCCCAAGTTCAATTTTCCTCCTTTCATTGCTTTCCTTGTTGTCTTTTATGAGTATAGAGAGGGTCTACGAGTCTTTATTTCTTTAATACATTTTTTTTTCTTTCATAATCATCTCTTATCTCTTGCCTTAGGTTTTGATTGAGTGAAGATGTGGACGTAAGTCATGATGGTATGGGGCCCTTCATGCCAACATACCGGTCCATTCTTTATCCAAAGCTTTGAACCTTGCTCATGCCATTCCTCATAAAATCCTGCTCCATTCCTTGTAAAAGCCCATGCCTTAGCCAATTGTTTCTTGCTTAGATCCAATTTGGATCACACCTCCCCATTGGGAGGATTTTGGTCCCCAAAAGATGCCAAGGAGAGATGAGGGAACCTGCTTGCAATATGACTCCTCTCATACCATTTCTCCGTCCTTGGAGTCTGTCCTTTGAGACCAGTCTTCCACAACTCTTGTCATCCTCTATGGGTGATCCACTCATTGCGTTGCAAAACTATATCTTCTTTTAATTCTTTCGAAGGGTGTGGTGCAAAATCTTCCATAGTCCAGAGAACTTGTTGTTCCTCTTCCTCATCCAGCATGGAGGGTTCAAATAATTTCAAATATTCGACATTTACCATTGAGCTGATTTGCATATAGGGATGAAGCCTTAGCCTAAAAACATTCTCATTCACATGTTCAATGATATCAAAAGGTCCATATATGAGAGGCTTAATATTCTTTGCCATTCCATGCAATCGTCCCTTGCGAAGATATAGCCAGAACTTGTCTCCAACACAAAGTTTGTGGTCCTCCTTATGCTAGTCATGTCTAGATTTATATAGTTTCCAACTCTTCTCACGCTGCTCTTGAACCCTTAGCTGTATCCATCTATTTTTTTCCACGGATGTGCTCACCTTTTGTTCATCCCCATGTATTCATGCTCCATCTTATTGTTTCCCATACACAATGTCAAATGGTGAGGGAGGTAAATAGCCAAGACAAGTCTCAAAATGAGACCTATTGGTAGAAGTATGTAGTGCTCGATTGTACGAATGTTGGATGTATACCAAATGCTTGTCCCAAGTCTTTGGATGTTGGCTATTGTAGCCTCTCAATAATTGGACCAACGTTCTATTAACAACCTCAGTTTGTCCATCGGTATGAGGATGGAATGTTGTTGAATACTTCAATTTGGTATCCACCATTTCCCAAAGTGTTGTCCAGAACCTGCCCCAAAACCTGTTGTCTCGATCATATATGATGGAGGTTTGCAACTCAAAATCTACCCAAACATGAATGAAAAATAGCTCGACTACCTCTCATCCTGAGATTGTCTTCTTACACAGGATGGGTACACACACTTTATTGAAGTGATCCACCACTACAAACAAGTAGTCATGGCCCTTATGAGTCATAGGAAAACCTCCAACACATTCCATGAAGATTCTCTCCCAAGGCCTGCTTGGTACTGGTAGGGGCATGTACAGACCAAGTTTCCGGTTACTTGGCTTGCTAGTGCTACAAAGGACACAACCTCTCACAAATTTTGCCACATGTTTCTGCATCTTTGGCCAATACACATATCATTGTAGGTTTTCCACAGTCTTTGTCAAATCAAAATTCCCAACAACTCTAGATGTCTGTACTTCTATCATCAATTGAACTCTTCTCCTTGAGGTATGCATAGTTTGTCGATCTTGTACAACAATCCATCTTGTAGGTGATATTCATTCCCTTCTGTGGCAGTGACTAACCTCTCCTTCATTTTCTAATATACTCCTTTGAATTCTTCATCTTCCTCGTAGTCTTCACTTAGAAGTGCTTTAGTGAATGGTTCAAGTTGCAGTATCACTCCAATCACTATAATCTTCTTTAGTGGTGGTGGTCGAGACAACATGTTTGCTAGCTTATTTGTGACTCATTTCTTGTATTTGATCAATAGGTGAAATTGTTGTAAGAAACCCAACCACTTGTAGTGCCTCATCTACTGCATCTTGTTTTGGTTCTGTAGATACTGAAGGGGATGATGATCCATGTGTATAATGGTCTATTTTCCTAGTAAGTAATTCTTCCACTTTTTTATTTCCTGCTCCATGAAATAGCTCTGAATGGTAGCATACATACTTCCCTCCTTGCATTAGCACCACTCCTAATGCATATCCAATGGCATCAATTTCTAGTTCAAAAGGTTGTTATAAATTTGGCATAGCTAGGACCAGAGCATTTCTTATTTTTTTCTTTTAAGTCTTCAAATGCTCTTTTCCATTGTTTTCCCCAATGAAAACTCTTCCCATTGNCTCCATCTTATTGTTTCCCATACACAATGTCAAATGGTGAGGGAGGTAAATAGCCAAGACAAGTCTCAAAATGAGACCTATTGGTAGAAGTATGTAGTGCTCGATTGTACGAATGTTGGATGTATACCAAATGCTTGTCCCAAGTCTTTGGATGTTGGCTATTGTAGCCTCTCAATAATTGGACCAACGTTCTATTAACAACCTCAGTTTGTCCATCGGTATGAGGATGGAATGTTGTTGAATACTTCAATTTGGTATCCACCATTTCCCAAAGTGTTGTCCAGAACCTGCCCCAAAACCTGTTGTCTCGATCATATATGATGGAGGTTTGCAACTCAAAATCTACCCAAACATGAATGAAAAATAGCTCGACTACCTCTCATCCTGAGATTGTCTTCTTACACAGGATGGGTACACACACTTTATTGAAGTGATCCACCACTACAAACAAGTAGTCATGGCCCTTATGAGTCATAGGAAAACCTCCAACACATTCCATGAAGATTCTCTCCCAAGGCCTGCTTGGTACTGGTAGGGGCATGTACAGACCAAGTTTCCGGTTACTTGGCTTGCTAGTGCTACAAAGGACACAACCTCTCACAAATTTTGCCACATGTTTCTGCATCTTTGGCCAATACACATATCATTGTAGGTTTTCCACAGTCTTTGTCAAATCAAAATTCCCAACAACTCTAGATGTCTGTACTTCTATCATCAATTGAACTCTTCTCCTTGAGGTATGCATAGTTTGTCGATCTTGTACAACAATCCATCTTGTAGGTGATATTCATTCCCTTCTGTGGCAGTGACTAACCTCTCCTTCATTTTCTAATATACTCCTTTGAATTCTTCATCTTCCTCGTAGTCTTCACTTAGAAGTGCTTTAGTGAATGGTTCAAGTTGCAGTATCACTCCAATCACTATAATCTTCTTTAGTGGTGGTGGTCGAGACAACATGTTTGCTAGCTTATTTGTGACTCATTTCTTGTATTTGATCAATAGGTGAAATTGTTGTAAGAAACCCAACCACTTGTAGTGCCTCATCTACTGCATCTTGTTTTGGTTCTGTAGATACTGAAGGGGATGATGATCCATGTGTATAATGGTCTATTTTCCTAGTAAGTAATTCTTCCACTTTTTTATTTCCTGCTCCATGAAATAGCTCTGAATGGTAGCATACATACTTCCCTCCTTGCATTAGCACCACTCCTAATGCATATCCAATGGCATCAATTTCTAGTTCAAAAGGTTGTTATAAATTTGGCATAGCTAGGACCAGAGCATTTCTTATTTTTTTCTTTTAAGTCTTCAAATGCTCTTTTCCATTGTTTTCCCCAATGAAAACTCTTCCCATTGGCAGTCAAGGCATGTAATGGTGTTGTTGTTGTAGAAAAAATTATGATGAATTTACTGAAATATTGGGTTGCTCCCATAAAACTCCCGACCTCTATCACACTAGTGGGAGTAAATTGTGTGATGGCTACAATATTGTTCGGGTCCACTCTCAACTCTCCTCCTCCAATCATGTGTCCAATATAAATCAAGGGTGTCTTCCCAAATTCACATTTTTTCAAGTTGGCGATCAAATGATTCTTCTTTAAGGTATGCAGTACTTGCATTACATGTGAGAAGTGCTCTTTCCATGTCTTGCTAAAGATTAGTTTTTTATCTAGATATACTATTATAAAAGAGTCAATGAAGGGGAGTAGAACATCATTGACAAGTCTCAGAAAAGTTGCAGGTGCATTGCATAAACCAAAAGGCATTACCAACCACTCTTACAAACCTTGTCGCATTTTAAATGTTGTCTTCCACATGTCCTCCGCTTTGATCCTTACTTGATGATAACCATATTTTAAGTCCAATTTGGTGAAGAATTTGGATTGTTGTGGCTGATCCAACAAGTCATCAATCCTTGGCAAATGATATCAAATATTGATGGTAATCTTATTTAGGGCACAATATTCAATTCACATTCTCTAGCTTCAGTGATTCTTTAGCACCATGATGATGGGTGAGCCACAAGGTGATTTACTGGGTCTAATGACTCCTTTTTCCAAAAAATGCTTCAACTGCTTCTTCATTTCGTCTGCTTTAATGGTGGACTTCCTATACAACCCTATGTTTGGTAGTGGTGATTCTAGAAACAACTAAATCTCGTGTTCAACCTCGCGCTTGGGTGGCAGTCCATGAGGCTCTTGAAACACTTCCCTATAGGATTCTATCAATTGTTTTAGTAGTTGGCACTTCTTGCCACTGCATCCTTCCAAGGATGCCTTCATCTCCAACCAATTTCCTTCTCCTTGTTTTTTTCCTTCCCTTAAAAACAATAAGACAAATTTATTCATACTGCCCATGATTCTACTGGCCCGATGAGCGTTGATTAGATATATTTTGGATTTGTCCTTATGTACGTTTATGACATATGATCTTCCCTCTTTGACTAGTCTATATTTATTATCTCTTGTTCCGAAGATGGTGATCCATACGGATATCGGTGGCCACCCACCTATTCCACTGGATCAAAGAACAATTTTCCATTTCGACACTTTTTACAGTTTTTCGAGTCCCAAACTTACAGGGTTGTTTTGAGGCCCTAAATGACATTATTTTTGAACTTTTGGAAGGAAAGGGTTCCAAACAATACACTTGATTGCATGGTGGAAGTTGTACTTCTTGGATAGACCTTTCCAACAAAGTATCGAATTCCCAAAACAAAGATAGTATGAAAAAGTTATGACCCCAGGAAGTTGATGTACCAACTTACCCTATCGGTGCCCATATGACTTTTGACACTTCTTCTCCTAGGGTTAGGTTTTTGGATGTCTAGGGTTTTCTGATTTATTCTTGATGCTAAAAAATCCTGGATGCCCCATTGTAATGTTCTCAGATGAATGCACATAGTCGTCACGTCTCTTCTCAGAGATTATCTACCACCATTCGAGCAAGATTGTTTCATTCTGCATTTTATAGTTTCAACATATTTCTTTATTGAATAGAAGTTAAGTTTTGTTGTATCTTTGTTATTGTTCTCTATATATCTATGTTAATGGTATATATTTGTGTTTCATTTTGTTCCACTCATAAATCCAAATCAGTGGTATCAAAGTGATCTACTCTTCTTTTGTTTCTCTGTGCATGTCCCCAACGAGGTTGAGGTATAAGTAGTTGGGACTCGAACTAGTTGAGCCTTTTCAAGACTGGCTTCGCCAAACCCGACGACCACTCATGGGGGAAGAAAACATAGACGATGGGATAGGATATCCCTTTAAACTATTTCTCTAAGACTCCCTCGTGCGACAGAGGAACAAGATGATGGATAACTTTGCACAAATCCTTCGACGATTGCCAACATGTGACACATATTCCTCGAGCGGAGGCACCACCCCCTTCAAGGTACAAATCAATTTTGATATTTCTATATTTGAAGGTCAAATAGATGCAGATGTTGTAAAAAAATGGTTAAACCTTCAAGAAGGGTATTTTTTTGTCCATAACTTTTCCGATAGAGAAAATATTACATTTGTGCTCCTTAAGGCCATCCCCCATGTCAAATATTGGTGGGATAATTTTTGTGAGAAAAATGAAATAGAGGGATCTACATTATTTGTATTCGCACCCACTTGAGGTTCTTTCAGGGATACTATTAAGGAACAATATTACCCTGTTGGAAGTTAGGAGGACTTATATACAGTATGGACCACACTACAACAGGAAAGGGATCAAACAGTGTCAGAGTTCATCAATGTCTTCCATACCTTGTGCACCAAGCTGGGTATCAAAGACTCTGAGTGACATATGGTTCTCAAGTACCGCGACGGTTTGCATAGATATATTTAGACAAAAATGTAGTTTCTGGAAATCTTATTCTTGGGCGTGGCCTATCGATATGTTGTCAAAATCGAGCAGAAGCTTAAACAAAAGACATGACAGTTTGGGTCTACGAACCCCTTGTTATCACATAAAGTTGTAGAGGGCCATAAGTGTGTATCATAATACCCATGTTTGTTGCCTTGCCTTGTCTCTCTATCTTTCGCAGGCTAGGTCTTCAAGTCTAAAAGGTCGAGGTAAGTTTTTATCTAGGTCGTAGATCTCATTAGGATAGATCAACGGTGGAAAATAATCACAAGAATCGGGAGTCCGAAATATTGTTAAAAGTGGTTCGTCAAAGGTCCGAACTCATGAAACCTGAAATCAACAGGGATTGTTCGATTCAGAGAGACACGTGGTACAGGATTAGGGATTTCGCAATTTTGCAGAGAGGAAAAGTCAAAGCGCAGAGTCGTGAGGACTTGAGAAGTGAGAACTCACGAGTTGATCCAAGTCGTTGGATCGAGCAAAGTCGTGGACTATCGATCTGAGGCGAGCGCAAAATCGAAAATCAGGAGAAGGGAGGTGAGTATTCCTTCAACTTCCTGAGACGTGAAATCCCAATACGCACCTTTTGGATAAGTGCTTGGTCATAGTCGGGGTCACATTATTGAAGATTAAGGAGAGAAGTTAGCGCTCGCTAGGCTCCAGTTCACGAGATCAAAAATTGGGAGAAGGGAAGTACGTATTCTTTCAACTTCCCAAGACGCGAAATCCCGATATGCACCTTTTGGGTAAGCGCTTGGTCACATCTGGAGGTCATATCAATAAAGGACAAGTCTACAAAGGAGATTAGCAGCCACAATGCCCGCATTGATCACAGAGGAGGATTTGCAGAGCCTCGAGGCGTCATGATTGACTTGAAGAAGTCGGGGGCACCGCTTGGAAACATTCATGGGTGTCAGGCCTTGTCCTGATCCCAATGAAGGAAGTTATTGAAGATAGGGGAGGCAATTGAGACCTCATCTCACCCCATAAATGGAAAGCGTTGCAGAGAGCAGCCATGAAGGAAGAATGTCAATCTGAAGTTTCCTGATTGACGGTTTTTCCAGCAAAACACAAAACTGTTTCGGGCTCACGTGTAACACAAGAAGGCCTACATAGTTTGATAGAGTGGGCGCCAACTTGAAACTTTGAATGTAGGGGGCCGATCATGCTCCTGGTGGTTGCAACAATTCTGAGTATATGTATGCATTTTTGATATTTTTTTATGGTCGAATGGTTGAGCTAGGCTCCCTGATATTGTAATATTTTGATTGAGAACAACTGGTTCTCTGGTTATGTATTTGTTTTTGAGACATCTTGGCTAATCTAAGTCAAATTTCTTACTCCATCTTATTTTCCTCTGATACTGAGAGAGTTCATGTTTGATTGATTCACATGGATTGTTGTAGTTGTATTATGATAGATGTTTGATTATAGTATTGTTATGATTTCTTTCAGCTTCCTTGAAATTTGAATCCAAGAGGACCTTGTGTTTAAGTTTTTCCTCCTTAGGCTACTGGAAAATTTGATGTTCATAGCAGACCTCTACACCTCTCTCACTAAATATTCCTCCTACTCACCCTTACTCCAACTTACTGACTGAAGTTGATTCAAGACCTCAATGGCTGGTGCATGCTAGTCCATATTTCTGATTTAGAATGCTATTATTATTGAGTTTTCTTCATTTGACCACTCAAAACTCAATTACTTGTGACATATAGACTGATGGGTACTTGGCTTACCTTCAATGCAATCTGAAGGTGACTTCTAGTGCTAACATTTCTGGTGTCATTGCCAGGGAACGAATTGAAGAAATTTCCCTGGGATAGAATGAAAAAGAAAATCTGATTCTGAAGGTGCATCAGATATGAGTACCATTGAAGATTGCAACTTGCACTTGGCGACTCCACTATTTCGACTCCACTGTTTCAGTTTTGGCTCCTAAAGGTAGACATACAAGATCCACTTCACTACTGCCTCTAGCAACGTCTGAAGCTTACCCAGAGGAAATTATCATAAAGGGAAAAATTGCTCAAAAAGGTACCGCTACTGCTGTACCAAGTTTTTCTGATAATTTGCATAATCCCTCTTTACAAACTCCAGTAACTGTTTCTTATTCTCCTATTATACAAACTGTTGGAGTTTCAAGAAATTTAATTTTTGGGAGTTTTCCTACCGATTTCTCCCCTCCTATTCTTGGTTTGGAAGGATAGAGATTTGATACCCCTTTCTCCCCTGAAGTTATGAAGTGGAAGGAGAGAGCTTTGACCTTATAAGACTTTCCTACTCCTCCTCTTACTAGAGTTGTTGCAGTTGTATAAGGGGAGACTTTTGTTCCCTCAAGCCCCTTGTCTTCACCTCCCAGGAACACTCTCCCAGTTTCACATAGCCCAACTCCATCCCCTATGGGTTCTCCTCCAATTCACATCCAAATGGCAAGAGCTAATCCCCCCAGAACTAGAATGGAAGCTATAATAGTTGCTAGGTATGCCCCTCTTGTCCTACCTTAGCCTATGAATGATTTTCTAGTGGATGGCTACCTTAAGTAGTTTCCCAAGTTCACAGGTGAGGGAAACATAACTGCAAAAGAGCATCTTGAATCCTTTTATAGTTATACATGCAACCATGTCATTGGGAATGAAGATGTATGGATGACGATTTTTGTTCATAGACTTGATGGTGAGGCTAGGAAGTGGTTTAGGGATTTCCCCCCAGGATCTATCGCCGGGATTGAGGCTTTAGATGATGCTTTTCTAAGGCAATGGGGGGACAAAAATGACTTTTTGTTTTATATCACATAATTTGGATCCCTAAAGAGGAAAGGAGAGTCTGTCTCTGATTTCTCTCAAAGATTCAACAAAATGTACAATAAGATCCCTCCTTAGATAAAGCCTACAAAGACCTCTGCCAAAATCACCTATGCTAGTGCTTTTCACCCTGATTTTTTCCTTTTATTGAGAGAAAGGAGATCTGCCTCCTTAGCTCATATGCAAGATGCAGTCATGGAGGTAGAATCTAATAGAGTGGCATCTGATCAACTTATAGGGAAATTTGATAAGGACAGGAGAAAGATTATAAATGAAGCCTCAACCTCTGATTCCTCTATTGTCCACCCCTAAGTTGATGAACTTACCAAATTAGTAAAATCTCTTTCTGTTGAGATGGAAAAGTTAAATTTTGAGGGAAAACAAACCTATAGAAATACAAAAAATGTTGATAATAGAGGTGGTTTCAGGAGACCTAATAATGCTCCTCAGACTCTTACAAGAGATCCTAGAAACAAAGAAAGTGATGACCAAAAGATCTAAACTCCCTTACAAAATAACCTTTTGGATGACGAGGAACGAGAAGATGAAGAAGATGATCCTGAGATCCATTACTTGGGTGACACCCCTCCACCCCCTCACTTAACCCAATCTACATATGGGAAGTCCTTAATGAATAATCAAATAAATGAATTAAGTAGGGGAGAGAAGGTAAAAGAGAGTCCTATTAGACATGATATGAGATCTAAAAAGAAATGGGAAAAGACAAATGCTTTTGATCAACCCACAAAAACAAAAAAATCTGCCAAGGCTGTGACAATTGGAAACAAAGAGAAATTTGCTCAAAGCCCCCCAGTTTTGGTTGAGGATCCTATCCCAAAATTCAAGGAGATTTTGAAATCCCCACCTTCCTTCAGTTATGAAAATGAGATCCAAAAAATCAAAATCCTTGTGCCATTTTCAAAACTGATAAAAATTGAAAAAGTTAAAAAATATCTTTCCAAAATGTTGTTGTCCGGATCCTACTCAAATACCACTGACTCAGTTATTCTTCAGTATGAAAAGCCAACAATCATCTTAGGTCCTTTGATAGAAGATAGAGGTGACTCATCCCCTCCCTTCTATACATCACTAAACATACATGATAAGGTGTTGCATAATTGTTTGATGGACTTAGGGGCATCTCACAATCTCATGCCCAAAGCAGTCATGGATGAACTTGGATTAGAAATCACAAAATCCTACCATGACTTATATTATTTTGAATCTAGGAATGTGAAGTGTCTTGGGGTCATCAAAGATCTGGTTGTGACCTTGTTTAATTTTCCCATGAAAAGTGTGGTCATGGACATTGTAGTGGCTTATGTTCCCCCCAAGTTTGGTATGTTATTGTCAAGATCTTGGATAAAAAAATTTGGGGGAACTTTGCATATGGACCTCACATATGCCACTATTCCC
Organism: Picea sitchensis; assembly: GCA_010110895.2. NCBI lineage: Eukaryota > Viridiplantae > Streptophyta > Pinopsida > Pinales > Pinaceae > Picea > Picea sitchensis. Next base: position 49,256 of record SNQJ01S0021149.1, on the reverse strand, counting down.
GTGTTTGGGGGTGAGCATAGAAGACTTTATAGGGAAGCTCAGTTGGCCTACATCATTAGTGATGAAACAGACCCCACCAACCATCCTATTTTTTCTATTGACATTGATTTGGGATCTAGCCTATTGCAGCTCACTAATACTCCCGAACCTCCTCTTGAAATCATAAAACAATCCATTAATCTTTGTGAAATCCCTCCTCCAACTACCTCTGTTTGGAAGATTTTCTTTGATGGAGCCTCTTCTAAGGAAGGCGTTGGTGGTGGAGTGGTATTTGTTTCACCTTGTCAAGAGACTATACCTTTGTCCTACAAGCTAGAATTTGAAATTACAAATAATGTGGCAGAGTATGAAGCTCTTGTTTTGGGTTTAAGGGCCACAAAAGACACGAGGATTGAGGAGATATCCATATTTGGGGATGTAGAACTAATTTTTCATCAGATCAAAAATGTTTATCAAGCCAAGCACCCTAGGCTTAAGACTTACATAAATGAAGTATGGGACCTAGTTGACAGTTTCTTCCTAGCTTTCAACATTTCATTAATTCCAAGAGAGGAGAATACCATGGATGATTCTTTGGATATTTCATCAAGATATTTTAGAGTCCCATTACCACCTAAAATAAAGTATGATGTAGGGGTGAAATATAGACCCTCTGTACCTAAAAATATCAAGCATTGGAAGGTGTTTGAGGATGCTAATGAAATCAAAAAGTTTCTTGAGTTCGTTGATGAGTTCTTTGCATTACATATTGACCAGGATCATGATTATGAAAGTATCCCTCATGCTGATGTATTTTTAAATAAAATTTCTAATCAACATATTATTCAGCTACATAGCAACCACATTCCAAAGGGAATAGTTCCTTTGGAAAGATTGTTTGATGGGAATGATGTGGCAGTAAATTTTAGAGGTTCAAATGATGATGCTGAAGTAGCTAAGTACAATATTGGTACAGAGAAGGATCCCAAATTTATCAAGTTGTCAAGCATCTTGTCAAGAGAGAAAAGGGCCGAATATGCTGGGTTGTTAAAGGAGTTTGCTAATGTGTTTGCCTGGACATATGAATATCTTAGGTCATATGACACAAGTGTCATTGAGCACAAGATCCCATTGAAAGAAGAGTACAAGCCATTTAGGCAGAAGTTGCAACAAATAAATCCTATGTTGCTACCCATTATGGAGAAGGAGGTTAAAAAGATTTTGGATGCCCAGATTATCATTCCTTTGAGGTATTCTGAATGGGTGGCCAACTTGGTCCTAGTAAGAAACAAGAATAGAGAAATCAGACTTTGTGTGGATTTCCGAAATCTGAATAGAAGCTCTAAAAAAGATAATTACCCCTTGCCCAAGATGGAACACATATTACAAAGGGTGACATGGGCATCCAGGGTGACATGGGCATCCAGGATGTCTATGATTGATGGATTTTCTGGCTACAATCAAGTCTCTGTCTTACCTGAAGATGGATAGAAGACAACCTTCACCATTCCTTGGGGTACATTCATGTACACTAAGATGCCCTTTGGATTGATGAATGCAGGAGCAACCTTTCAACGAGCCATGGACATAGATTTTATTGGAGAGAAGGAAAAGTTTATAGTCATTTATTTGGATGACATAACAATTTTCTCACATTCTGATAAAGAACATTATGATCCTCTAAAAAGAGTCTTCTTGAAATGTAGAAGATTTGGTCTCTCTCTAAATCCCCAAAAATCATTATTTTCCATGAAAGAAGGGAAAGTATTGTGGCACATTGTGTCTGCTGAGGGGGTAAGGATTGATCCAAGCAGGGTAGAAGTTATACAAACTTTGTCACCCCCTAGATCCAAGAAAGAATTTCAGTCCTTCTTGGGAAAGATTATTTTTTTGAGAAGGTTTGTTTCGAATTTTGCTGAGCTAGTAAAGTTTATCACAACTATGTTGAGGAAGGGAAATGAGATCAAGTGGACTTCTGAAGCTCGTAATTCTTTCAATCAGATAAAGAAAGCCTTGACTGAAGCACCTGTGCTTATCAGTGCTGACTACTCTAAGCAGTTTCTCATTTTCTCTTTTTCTTCATCTGACACAGTAGCGGTTGTTTTATTGCAGAAGAATGTTGAAGGGTTAGAGCAACCCATTTCCTTTTTCAGTAGGGCATTGAGAGATGCTGAAATAAAATATGACATCATGGAAAAGCAGGCCTATGCATTGGTTAAAGCTATCAATGATTTGAGAGTTTATGTTCTACATTCAAAATTCATTGCATATGTCCCTTCAGCTTCTGTGAAGAAGATCCTCATTCAGCCTGAAATAAACGGTAGAAGGAGAAAGTGGATTTCCAAGATCCTTGAATTTGATCTTGAAATAAAGCCTACCAAATTGGTTAAAGGTCAAGGTTTAGCTAGGTTGCTATATGAATCTAATTGTAAAGACTTGGGGATCAATTTAATCAACGTTTGTTCAGAGAATCAACAAGTTGAGTTGTCTGATGAAGATCCTCAAGTCACACCCCCATTGGCAGGATGCATTTGGTATAAAGACATTATATTTTTCCTACAGAGGTTGCAACCTCCCGATGGCATGAAAAAGAGAAAGGTAAGAGCTTTGAAGATCAAATCAATTAAATATTGTCTGATTGATCAAGTCTTATTTTGGAAATACCCTTCAGGAGTGTTGTTGAGATGCCTAGACCCATAGGAAGCCCAAAGGATTATATATGATTTTCATGATAGTTTATGTGGGGGGCATCATTTATGGAGAAACACAACCTACAAAATTCTTAGTGCTGGATATTTTTGGCCTAGTCTCTTTACTGATGTCTGTTCAAAGATCAGGGCTTGTGTTAAGTGTCAGAAATTCTCTGGAAAGTAGAAACTCAAGTCTCTGCCACTAAAACCTATGGTAGCTTCAGGGCCCTTTCAACAGTGGGGCCTAGAGTTTATTGGGGAAATTCATCCTGCTTCAAGCGATCAACATAGGTGGATCTTGACTGCCATAGACTACTTTACCAAGTGGATAGAGGCCATCCCCACAAGAAATGCTTCCCACAAAGTAATCATCAGTTTTCTTGAGGATATTATGGAAAGATTTGGTTGTCCAAACATAATTGTCACAGATAATGATGCAACTTTCAAGGCTAAACCATTGATTAAGTTTTGTGAACAGTTTGGAATCACATTGATTCACTCTAATCCTTACTACCCCCAAGGGAATGGACTAGCAGAGTCCTCTAACAAGAGACTTATTAATATCATCAAAATATTGTTAGAGGACAATAAGAAAGCATGGGGTTCAAAGCTTAAATTTTCTATATGGGATGACCGAGTGACAACTAAGAGATCTCTTGGCATCTCTCCTTTCCATCTTGTGTATGGAGTTGAGGCCATCTTTCCTTCTTAGCTTGCCTTGGCTGTGGAAAAATTCTTCCAAGACTACTAGGGAGAACCAGATGATATGATTAGAAGAATACAATAGTTGGTAGAAGTGCAACAGACAAGGTAGAAACTACTGGACAAAGCCCATGACCATCGACAGAAGATCAAGCAGGCTTTTGACAAAAAAGTAAGGAAATAGGATTTCTAGCTCGGAGATCTAGTACTCAAGTGGGATGCACCTAAAAAAGATAAAGGAAAACATGGTAAATTTGAGGCCTTATGGATTGGCCCCTTCAAAGTTTCTAAGGTATTTTCAAATAACACTTACAAATTGCAGGATTTGGAGGATGATGAAGTTTTTGGTAGCCCTGTAAATGGGCATTTTCTAAAGAAATTTGTTACTTAAAGCCATGAGAGGCTTCCCATGTCATTGTAAATATAATTTTTCTTTTCGTTTTTTTTTTATTTTTTATAGAAGACTCCATAGCCCAATGGATAAGGCACTAGAACTGCACGTTCTTGGAAGCTCGCATGGAGCATGCCATCCCCTGTGGAGACAAATGTTATCACATAAAGTTGTCGAGGGCCATAAGTGTGTATCGATATAACCATGTTTGTTGCCTTGCCTTCTCTCTCTATCTTTCATAGGCCAGGTCTTCAACTCTAAAAGGTTGAGGAAAGTTTTTATATGGGTCGTAGATCTCATTAGGAGAGATCAACGGTGGAAAATAATCACGAGAATCGAGAGTAAAAAATATTGTTAAAAGTGGTTCGTCAAAGGTCTGAACTCCTGAAACCTGAAATCAACAGGGACCATCAGATTCAGAGAGACACGTGGCACAGGATCAACAATTTCATAGTTTCACAAAGTGGAAAATGCAAATCTTAGAGTCGTGAGGACTCGCGAAGTGCGAACTCGCAAGTTGATCCGAGCCATTGGATCGAGGAAAGTCGTGGACCGTCGATCTGAGGCGAGTGCAGAATAAAAAATCAAGAGAAGGGAGGTGATTATTCCTTCAACTTCTCGAGATGCGAAATCCTGATACACACCTTTTGGATAAGCGCTTGGTCATAGCTAGGGGCACATTGTTGAAGATTAAGGAGAGGAGATGGCACTCACTAGGATCCAGTTCACAAGATCAAAAATCGGGAGAAGGGAAGTAAGCAACTTCTCGAGATGCGAAATTATGATACACAACTTTTGGGTAAGCGCTTGGTCAAAGCCGGAGGTCATATCAATGAAGGACGGGTCCACAAAGGAGTTTAGCACCCACAACGCCTGCATTGATCACAGAGGAAGATTTACAGATCCTCAAGGAGTCAGGATTGACTTGAATAAGTCGGGGGCATCGCTTGGAAACATTCATGTGTGGCAGGCCTCGTCCTGATCCCAATGAAGGAATTTATTGAAGATAGGGGCGACAGTTGAGATCTCGTCTCACCCCATAAATGGAAAGCGTTGCAGAGAGAATCCATGAAGGAAGAATGCCAATCTGAAGTTTCCTGATGGAAATTTTTTCCTACAAAACACATAACTGAGTCGGGCTCGCATCTGATACAAGAAGGCCTGCACAGTCTGACAGAGCGGGCACCGACTTGAAACTTTGAATACAAGGGCCTGATCACTCTCCTGGTGGTTGCAACAATTCTGAGTATATGTATGCATTTTCGATATTTTTTTATGGTCGAATGGTTGAGCTAGGCTCCCTGATATTGTAATATTTTGATTGAGAACAACTGGTTCTCTGGTTATGTATTTTTTTTTTAGACATCTTAGTTAATCTAAGTCAGCTTTATTACTCCATCTTATTTTCCTCTGATATTGAGAGAGCTCATGTTTGATTGATTCACATGGATTGTTGTAGCTGTATTATGATAAATGTTTGATTATAGTACTGTTATGATTTCTTTCAGCTTCCTTGAAATTTGAATCCAAGAGGACCTTGTGTTTAAGTTTTTCCTCCTTAGGCTGCTGGAAAATATGATGTTCATAGAAAACCTCTACACCTTTCTTACTAAATATTCCTCCTACTCACCCTTACTCCAACTTACTGATTGAAGTTGATTCAAGACCTCAATGATTGGTGCATGCTAGTCCAGATTTCCGAGTTAGAACGCTATTATTATTGAGTTTTCTCCATTTGACCACTCAAAACTCAATTACTCGTGACATATAAACTGACAGGTACTGGACTTACCTTCGATGCAATTTGAAGGTGACTTATAGTGCTAACACCCTTCACAAGAGAAGCAGGGAAAAGGTGGCCCCAACCCACAGAACAAAGGGCAAAGCAAGGATAGACAACCTCAAGACAACCAGTCGAAACCAAAAACAAAGAAGGACAATGATCCATATTATTTTTGGAACGAAATGAGAGTGGAGATGTAATAATAAATGTTCAGAGATATATCAATAATATAACAAAGATATAACAATAAACACATAGATATGATGATACAAAATTTCTATTAATGAGAGAAATGTACAAAATTGTAGAAATACAGAGTGAAAGACTCACTAGAATGGTGGCAGCTTATCTCTGAGAAGAGATGTGACGACTACGCTCATTTGCAAGAAGATGATGAATTTTACAATGAGGCTCTAAAAGCATTTTTAACATAAATAAAATCCAAAACCCTAACCTCGGAAGATGAAAAACCAACAGGTTTGTGGACCCCATTTTGGGTAGTTTGGTGTATCAACTTCCCAAGGGCATAACTTTGGTATATGATCTCTGTTTGGGGTGAATAATAGATCGTTGGAAAGGTATTGGTGAGGATATTAATTTCACAGGATCAATCATTCCTTTAGTTATTTTTGAGGTGCCTGATCACAAAAAAACATCGTTTAGACCCTCAAACTGGCCCCAGAAGTTTAGGACTCGAAGAACTGCTAAAAATAGTGAATTGACAAAACAATGTTTTGATCCAGCTGTAATAGGTGGGTGGCCACCGATATCCACCTGGATCAATCCTCCATCCTTGGAAAGAAATGGTATCCATTGTGTTGAGTTCTCGAGGAAGATGGGGAAGCGTTTGTTGAATCTGAACCTTGGTGACCTGCTTGGATTGTGGAAGGTTGTCGAGAAACTGATGTTGGAAGGGTTGGACCTTTTTAACGAGTCTGGCTACATGAGATGACTATGTGTAGAAGGAATCTTTGTGCTTTTCTTCAATCTTTTCGACCTGCTTCTACTAGATAGAAGGTGCTTGGACTGAGGCTGCAGTGGTTGCAGTGTCCTTCTGTTCACCTTTTGAATAGATTGTGAAGAGGATGAATATTGTAGTATGATATATTACTTTGCAACACTGTTTAGGTGGGATAATAGTCAAAACTACCTATGGTATCCTGTAGAGATGACCCCCTAGAGTAACAATGACACTACATGGTTGAGACTCATAAATAACATGGTACTTCCACATATATGGCTGTCCCAAAATAACATCATAAACATACAGCGGGGAAACATCACATAATGCCTCATCCTTGAAGGGATTGATGTCGTATGACAAGCGACACTACTAGCTGACACATATATCTCATTCCTGGTGAAGCCACCTGATATTGTATGGCTACAGGTGTGGTGTTGTTGACAATCCTAATTGTTTAATGACCTCTATTGAGATGAGGTTCTTCTGGCTTCCGCTATAAAAAATAAAATGAAACGGGGTCCCCTTCACCCACATCTGTGAATGAAAAATGTGCTCTCCCTCTCCAGGATCTACAGGTTCTTCTGGTTGAATTTTTGCGGTCGTGACAATAGCAGTGGGGCCTGCGTCGATGATTTGTCTTCTCCCATTATTTTATAAATCGGATTTTGAATCAGGCTTCGACTCATTTTCTTTGATATCATCCACCAATGAGTTTTTTGAACGACATTCATTAGGTTGTGACAGGGGATTTTGTAAATCACACCACTTTCTAGTGTCCTTCTTCGTATTTCCATTACCCTTCTTTTCCTGTGCCTTGGAATGGTTTTCCGGAGGCTGGTTGTTAGGGTCGTATTTACCATACTTTGGTTGTTGCGGATTTGCAAACCCAAACTCTCATTTGTTATGGTGCCTAAATTTATGCTCGATTTCGAAAGCATATCAATAGGAAACTCCCACTAATGAGATGTACAGAAAATCCATTTTGGTTTGGATGTACCTATGCAGAGCCCCACAATATTTTAGAACTAGATGTCGCTCAGAGTATTTGATACCCAACTTGGTGCGCAAGGTATGGAAATTATTTATGAACTCCAACATTGTTTGGCCCCTCTCTTGCCGTAATGTGGTCCATCTCATGTATTGGTTGCCATAGTTACCAACAAGGTAATATTGTTCCATGAACGCATCCACAAAACAATTTCAAGTGGGTTTGACCCCATATATTCCAGAATCCTCTGTGGAACTTTTCTCCCAGTAAGTTTCCTACCAATGTTTGACATGGGGGAGATCCTTAAGGAGTGTGAAGGTGATATTTTCCCTATCGGAAAAATTGTGAACAGATAAATAAGCTTATAGCATATTTAACCATTTTTCTAGGGCATCCGCATCTATCTGACCTTGAAATACGGGAATATCAAAATTAACTTGTACCTTGAAAGGAGAGGTTCCTCCAAAGTGGCCACTGTTAGCACCAGAAGTCACCCCTGGATTCCAGCATGGATGATCCTAATACCCATCAGTTTGTATGTCACAGTAAATAAGTTTAAGGATGGTCTAATGGATGTGGTCTCAGAACTGTATCACTTTAACTCATAAAACTAGGTTGGAGATGCGTAGATAAGTGAGGTCTTAATCTAAATTAAGCCGATAAGGTTGTAAAGTGGTGAGTAGGTAGAAGGAAGGTGAGAAAGTATGAAGGTCTGCTCTAGACATCCGGTCTTCCAGCAACCTTTAGAGGAAAAGTCTCAACTACAAGATACTCTTGGATCTGAAAACTTAAAGAAACTGAAAACGTTGCAACAACAGATATAGTCAAACCTACACTATACTATAATCACAACACTCGACTGGATCCTCCATGCCCGGGCTTTCAGAGTCAGAAGCAAAATATAAAAAAAGGAGTTGGCTGCCATTAAACAAGTATTCTCAAGTATCAATTCATAACTAGAGAACCGCATGCCTCATCAAAACATTACAATTGGGAGCTTCGCTCTACCATCGACGCTAACAAAATGGAAAAAATGCCTACATATACTTAGAACTGGCTCCGCTGCTGGAAGCACGATCATGTCATGCGTTTAAGGATTTGCATTGATGAGTTCCTCTGTCAGGATGCACATGCAGACGTCAGTTAGACTACCCATGCAGACTTCTGTCGGACGCGACCTCTGTCAGACTGGACTGACAGTGTTTTTCCACGATTCACCCCTTTTTGGCTTTCTATTTAAGGGAGGAGACGATGTCTCACCTGCCTCCCTTATTTACATTAACTGTTGCATCAGGATCAGAGAAGCCCAAGTCAACTCTGCATTTGGACAACGTGGAGGCATCCTCTTGGCTATCTGCTATATTTTTGGACTACTACGAGGGGACCTAGTCGACGGACGTGGACAGGGACGACGATGCCAACATCATGGAGGTTGGACGGGAGGCACCCATGTGGATAGACGAGACAGATGGAAGGTGACAGGGAAAGTGCGGGTAGCGAAAGACATGCACACCGCGCTGGGACATGTCAGAGGTGAAGTGGCGCAAAGAGATGATGTGGAGGTAGATGGGAGGCTGCATAAGTAGATGGGGTGGGACCATCTGCCCTGGGGAGAGGTCAGCGGTGGGACACCTGACAGGACGTGATAGGCGGGAGCAATGAGGAGAGATGGTCCAACAGTTAGTGGAGGACATGTGTAGCATAATTGGGCGAGGAGGGGGAGTGGACGATGTGATGGGCAGAGGTGAGAGGCGAAGTGGGAGACAGATGCCAACAGGAGGTGGGAGTGGTAAAAGGTGGTGGTAAGCGATCTATCGGAGGGGGTAGGAAGTGGTAAGAGGTTTTAGGTGGGGGGGTCCGACATCACGAGGAGGCACCACGATAATAGGGGGCCCGCAATCTAAAACCACCATATCGGACCCCCCCCTGTTAAAGGAAGAACGAAGGGGGGGGGTCCAATATGGAACCTACGCTGTTGATTTGAGCACATAGATATCGATCGCCCAGATATACGCGCTCCTTAGAATGATGCGCCCGAGCATGAAACTTAGGATAAGTGGGTTTTTAACCCATTCTTGCAGCTTTTTAGCCAAAGGGGGGTTGTTTCTTAGGAAAAAACCCCCCTACAAACTTATGTGATAACATTAGGCACCATGGGGGATGGCTTGCTCCCTGCGAGATGACAAGAACTCTTCTACAGCTTCGATGCCTTGTTTTTGGGTTATGGGGTCACTTACTAAAACAAAAAACCAAATAGAGAAAACAATATTTACAATTACAAGGGAGCCACTTATGGCTCAAGTAAAAAAATTATTCAGGAAATGCCCATTCATAGGGCCATTAAAAAATTCCTCGCCCTCCAAGTCCTGCAACCTGTAAGTATTATTTGAAAATACTTCAGAGATTGTGAAAGGTCTGATCCACAGAGCTTCAAATTTTATGTGCTTTCCTCTGTCCTGCCTGGGTGCATCCCATTTAAGCACTACATCTCCCAACCGGAAATCTTCTTTTCTTCTCTTCATGTCGAAGGCTTGCTTGATCCTTTGCTTATGGTCATGAGGTTTGTTCATCACTTGCTCTCTGGTCTGCTGAGCTTCTACCAGTTGATGAATTCTTTTGATCATATTGCCAGGTTCTCCTTGATAATCCTGAAATAATTTTTCTACGGGTAAAGCCAGCTGAGAAGGAAAAACTTCTTCTATCCCATAAAGAAGTTGGAAAGGGGAAAATCCTAGGGATATTTTTGTTGTCACTCGATCAACCAACAAAGCGAATTTGAGCTTTGAATCCCATGCCTTCTTATTGTCTTCTAACAATATTTTAATAAGCTTGACCAAACTTTTGTTAGAGCACTCTGCTAGTCCATTGCCTTGGGGATAATAGGGAGTGGAGTGAATTAATGAAATCCCAAATTTCTCACATAAATTGATCAATGGATTAGACTTGAAGGCTGCAACATTATCAGTAATGATTCTGTTTGGACAACCAAACATTGCCATAATATCTTCCACAAAACCAATGATCACTTTGTGTGAAGCACTCCTTGTGGGGACAACTTCCATCCATTCGGTGAAATAATATGTTGCAGTTAAGATCCACCTGTGCTGACCACTGGAAGAAGGATGGATTTCCCCAATGAATTCCAACCCCCATTGCTGAAAGGATCCTAAAGCTACTACCGGCTTTAGTGGCAGAGATTTGAGCTGCTGCTTTCCTGAGAATTTTTGACATTTGATACAGGCTCTGATTTTTGTACATATATCAGTGAATAAAGTGGGCCAGTAGTACCCCACCCTGAGGATTTTGTAGGCCGTGGTCTTCCAGAAATGATGTCCCCCACATAGGCTTCTATGGAAATCAAACATAATTTTCTGGGCCTCTAGTGGGTTTAGACATCTCAGAAGAAATCCTAGAGGGTCTTTCCAATACAAGACCCGGTCAATAAGGAAATACCTAACCGCTTTGAGCTTTAAATATCTTTCCTTGATTTTTCCCATACCATCAGGGGGCCTTAACTCCTGCAGAAAAAACGTATGATCTTTATACCAGGCGCACTCTGCCAAAGGGGGGTTGTCTTGAGAACTCTTGTCAGACAACTCATCCCGCTGATATTTTGAGCAAACATTGATGAAGTTAAACCCCAAAGATTTACAATTAGATTCATCCAACAACTTGGCTAAACCCTGACCTTTAACTAGTTTGGTGGTCTTGATTTCTAGATCAAGTTCAAGGATTTTGGCAATCCATTTTCTCCTTCTCCCATCTATGTCTGACTAAATGAGAATGTCCTTCACAGCAACTGAAGGGACATATGAAATAATCCTTGAATGAAGGACATAGATCTTGAAAGCCTCGAGGGCTTTCACCAATGCATAGGATTTCTTCTCCATGATGTCATATTTGATCTCTGCATCCCTCAATGCCCTGCTAAAAAGGAGATAGGTTGTTCTAATCCCTCAACATTTTTCTACAACAAAACAATTGCCACTGTATCGAAAGAAGCAAAAGAAAAGATCAGAAAATCCTTGGAATAATTAGGACTGATAAGCACATGTGCCTCAGTCAATGCCTTCTTGATATGCTTAAAGGATTCTCTGGGATCAACTATCCATTTTATTTCATTCCCCTTTCTGAGCATGACTGTGATATGTTTCAACAATTCGACAAAGTTTGAAACGAATCTTCTTAAAAAATTAACTTTGCCCAGGAAGGATTGGACCTCCTTCCTGTATCTCGGGGGTGACAGGGGTTGGATTGCTTCCACCCTCCTGGGATTGATCCTTACACCTTCAACAGATAATATATGTCCCAGTAATTTCTCCTCCATAGAAAATAATGATTTCTTAGGATTCAGGGAAAGACCAAACCTTCTACATTTTAAGAAAACCTTCCCCAGATGACAACACTGTTCTTTATTAGACCTGGAAAAAACTATTATGTCATCCAGATAGATGACCACAAATTTATCCTTCTCCTTAATGAAGGCGATGTCCATGGCTTGCTGAAAGGTTGCTCCTGTGTTCATTAACCCAAAGGGCATTTTGGTATACATGAATGTGCCCCAAGGAGTGGCGAAGGTTGTATTTTCTCTGTCCTTAGGTAAAACCATAGATCTAATTGTAGCCAAAAAAGCCATCAATCATGGAAATCCTGGATGCGCTTGTTACCCTCTGCAATACGTGTTCCATATTTGGCAGTGGGTAATTGTCCTTCTTTGAGCTCCTGTTCAGATTTCTGAAGTCGACACAAAGCTTGATCTCTCCACTCTTTTTTCTCACTGGGACCAGGTTGGCTACCCATTCTGAATATCTCAGGGGGACAATGATTTGGGCATCCAACAACTTCTTTACCTCCTTCTCCATGATAGGTAACAACAAAGGATTTATTTGTTTCAACTTCTACCTAAATGGTTTGGATCCTTCCTTCAATGGGACCTTGTGCTCAATAACACTGATGTCATATGTTCTGAGGTCTTCATAAGTCCAGGCAAACACATCAGACAATGTTTTTAATAACTCAGTATACTCATCCCTCTTCTCTCTTGACAAACTTCTTGACAATTTGACAAACTTTGGATCCTCCTATGTGCCAATATTTCACTCATACACATCAGCATCCTCATCTAGCCTCTTAGCTTTTACTGCTACATCATTACTATCAAAAATCCTTTCCAAACGAACCAGTCCCTTTGGAATGTGATTACTTGGTAACTGCACAGTATGATTATTAGAGATCTTGTTCAGAAAAACATCAGCACGAGGGATCATGTCAGGATCAGGATCTTGATCAATATGTAATTCTAAAAACTCATCAACAATCTCTAGGAATCTTTTGATTTCGAGATCATCCTCAAACACTTTCCAATTCTTGACATTGTTAGGTATAGAGGGTCTATATTTCACTTCTACATCATACCTGAGCCTGGGTGGTAGAGGAAATCTGAAATTACTTGCTGAGACAACCAAAGAATCAACCACAGTATTTTATTCTCTAGGGATGAATGACATGTTGAAGGCCGAGAAAAAATTGTCAATGAGGTCCCACACTTCATTTATGTAACTCCTAAGTTGAGGGTGTTTGGCCTAGTAAATATTTTTGACTTGCTAACCTTTAAATCCCCATGTCCTTTGCATCTCTCAAGCCCAAAACTAGGGCTTCATACTCTGCCACATTGTTGGTAGCTTCAAATTCTAATTTGTATGACAGAGGTATGGTTTCCTGAGCAGGGGAAACAAACACTACTCCGACACCAGATCCCTCCCTAGAAGAGTCTCTTTCAAAGAACATTTTCCACATAGAGGTAATTGGAGGAGAATCTTCAAAGGGGGTAAGGGACTGCTTTCTCATCTTAAGGGGAGACTCAGGAGCATTAGTGAGCTGTAACAAGATACATCCCAAATCAATATCCAGGGATAAAATAGGGTGATTGGTGGGGTCTGCTTCATCACTGACAATGTAGGCCAACTGATCTTCTCTGTATAGTCTTCTGTGCTCCCCTCCAAAGACTGGAATGGTAGCATATGTGAGTTCCATATGTAATGTTCCTCCAAGCCTTTTTATCCAATATCTTGACAACATCATGCCAAACTTGGGAGGAACATCAACCACCATAATATCCATGACCACACCTTTCATGGGCAGTTGAAACAAGGTTACCACCAGATCTTTGATGACCCCAAGAGATTTCACCCTCCTTGAATTGAAAGAGTAAAAATCATGATATGCCTTTGTGACTTCCAGTCCAAGCTCTTCCATGACTATTTTGGGTATGAGATTATGGGAAGCCCTTGAATCCATCAGACAATTGTGCAACACCTTGTCATGTATGTTCAGTGATGTGTAGAAGGGAGGGGATGAATCATCTCTATCTTCTACCATAGGACCTAACATGACTGCTGGATTTTCGTCTTGGAGATTTACTGAGTCTGCGGAATGGCAAGATGGCTCGGACTACAATAGTTTTGATAGGTATTTTTTGAAGTCTTTGTGTTTAACCAGCTCTGAAAGGGGCATAGGAATTCTGATTTTCTGAATTTCATACTCAAAGCTAAAAGAGGAAGGGGCTTTCATAATTTTTCTCACCTCTGTGACAAGGTCTTTGGCTATTGGTGGGGAAATTTGAGGTTTCTTTTCCTTACTGATGTTTGTTGTGTTTTTAGTAGGCTTCTCTACTATGGAAGGTTGATCAAGGATGTCTGATTTCCCTTCTTTTTTTTAGATCAAAGGTCATATTTATTGGGACTTCCACTGGCATTTCCCCCCTTACTTAGCTCATTTATTTGACTATTCAAGAGGGATTCCTCATATGCGGATTGAGTCAAATGGGGGAATGGGGAGGTGTCTCCAATACAGTGAATTTCAGGGTCAAGATCCTCTTCTTCCCTTTCTTCATCAGTAACAGGGTTTTTCCCGAGAGGGATCTAGATTTTTTGATCGCTTCTATCCTCCTCCCTTTGCTCCCTTGGCATTATTGAGGATCATTGTTGTTTGGTCTCCTGAAGTTGCTTTTGTTGTCAATGTTTTAAGGATTTATGTATGTCGGCTTCCCATCCATTTTCATTTTCTCCATCTCTGCAGACATGGACTTTACCATTTTGGTTAATTCATCCACTTGAGGGTAAGCTGCAGAAGAACCAGAGGTTGAGGTCTAAACTCCTCTCCTTCCCTTGTCTTTGTCAGACTTTCTTCCGAGCCTGTCAACTACCAACGCATTGGATTCTACCTCCAGGGTTGCATCTTGCATGTTATCCAAGGAAGTAGCTCTTCTTTCTATGAGTATGAGGCATAAATCGAGGTCAAATGCACTAGCATAAGTGATTTTAGCAGAGGCTTCTGTAGGATTAATCTCTGCAGGGATCTTAATGTACATCTTGTTGAATCTTTTGGAGAAATCAGAAACAATTTCCCCCTCTTTTTTCTTCAAGGACCCAAACTCTGTAATATAATACATGAAATATTTTTTATCTCCTCGTTGTCTTAAGAAGGAACCATCTAAAGCCTCGATCCCAACAATAGATCTAGGAGTCAATCCCCTAAACCATTTTCTAACCTCACCATCAAGGCACTGGACAAAGACTCTCATCCAGACATCTTCATTTTCAATATTTAGATTGTCTGCATAACTGTAGAAGGCAGTGAGGTTCTCTTCAACAGTTACAACTTCTTCTCCGATGAACTTTGGCATATATTTCAGGTAATATCCAGCAGGGAGAGCATTCATGGGCTGAGGTAGGATTAGAGAGGCATATCTTGTAGCCACTATGGCATCCATTCGTTTTCTAGGGGGATTAGAACCTGCCATAGGGATATAAGGTGGAGGATAATTAGGAGGAGAAGGTGTTAGGACAGGGGAGGTTGGGACTGAGCTTCCAAGAGGGAAAGGAAACAACAGAGGATTTAGAGAAAGATCTGGAGGGTTGGAGGGAACTGGGGTCTCTCTCTCTGTGATAATGGTGACGGTAATAGGAGGAGTGGTGAAGCCCGGGGTAGGAAAATATTCTGAGGTGTCGGGTCTAAACCATGGTATAATTTCAGGGGAGAATGGAGTGACAGGGATTTATCCCTCCAATCCCCGACCAGGAGGGAAAAACTCAGTAGGAACACTCCCAAAATTTAAAATTTGAGAAACTCCAACAGAAGGTATAACAGTGGGATAAGAAGCAGAAATTGGATTTCTTACAAGAGGAGATGGAAAATCATCAGAGATACCTGGTTCAGCAGCAGAAGTACCTTCTCAGAGGGCCTTTCCTTTTCTGATAATTTTCTCTGGGTCCGCTTTAGGTGTTTCTAGGGGAATCCATGGAGTAGACCTTGTGTGTCTGCCTCTGGAAGCCACAACTGAAACAATGGATTCGTCACAGTGGAGTCACCAAGTACATAGTTTCAATATTGATGTACTGGGCTCTGATGCACCTTCAAAACCTGTAAGATTTTTCATTCAATCCCAAGGAAAATATTCAACTTCGTCCCCGACAATGACGCTAGAAAGGATAGCACCAGAAGTCACCCCTGGATTGCAGCAGGGATGAGCCTGATACCCATTAGTTTGTATGTCACAGTAAATAAGTTTAAGGATTGTCTAATGGATGCAGTCTCAGGACTGTATCGCTTTAAATTAGAAAATTGGGTTGGATATGTGTAGATAAGTGAGGTCTTAATCTAACTTAATCCAGTAAGGTTGTAAAGTGGTGAGTAGGTAGAAGGAAGGTGAGAATGTATGAAGGTCTACTTTGGACATCCGGTCTTCCAGCAACCTTTAGAGGAAAAGTATCAGATACAAGATCCTCTTGGATATGAAAACTTCAAGAAATTGAAAATGCTGCAACAACAGATATAGTCAAACCTACACTATACTATAATCACAAAAATCGACTGGATGCTTCATGCCCGTGATTTCAGAGTCAGAAGCAAAATATAAAGAAAGGAGTTGGCTGCCATTAAATAAGAAGTCTCAAGTATCAATTCATAACCAGAGAACCAGAGGCCTCATCAAAAAATTACAATCGGGAGCATCGCTCTACCATCGACACTAACAAAATGACAAAAATGCCTACATATACTTAGAACTGGCTCTGTTGTTGGAAGCATGATCATGTCACGCATTTAAGGCTTTGCGTTGATGAGTTCCTCTGTCAGGCTGCACATGCAGACGTCGGTCAGACTGCCCATGCAGACTTCTATCAGATGTGACCTCTGTCAGAATAGACTAATAGTCTTTCCCCGCGATTCATCCCTTTTTGGATTTCTATTTAAGGGAGGAGATGATGTCTCACCCGCCTCCCTTATTTACATTAACTACAACATCGGGATCAGAGAAGCCCAAGTCAACTCTGCATATGGACAACGTGGTATCCTCCTCTTGGCTATTTACTATTTCATTGGACTGCTATGAGGGGACCCAATCGACGGACGTGGATGGGGATGATGGTGCCAACGTCATCGAGGTGGGATGGGAGGCACCCATGTGGACAGGTGAGACAGATGGAAGGTGAAAGGGAAAGTGTGGGTGGCAGAAGACATGCGCACCGCACTGGAACAATTCAGATGTGAAGTGGTGTGAAGCGATGATGTGGGGGCAGATGAGAAGTTGCATCAGTAGACGGGGTGGGACCATCTTCCCTGGGTATAGGTGAGCGGTTGGACACCTAGCAGGAGGTGATAGGTGGGAGCGATGAGGGGACATGGTCCAACAATTAGTGGAGGAAATGTGTAGCATAATGGGGTGAGGAGGGGGAGTGGACGATGTGACGAGAAGAGGTGAGAGGCGGAGTGGGAGATAGATGTCAATAGGAGGTGAGAGTGGTAAAAGGTGGTGGTAAGTGGTCTATCAGAGGGGGTAGGCAATGGTAAGAGGTTTTAGGTGGGGGGGGTCCGACATCACTAGGAGGCTCCACGATAGTGGGGGGCCCACAATCTAAAACCACCATATCGGACCCCCCGTTAAAGGCAGAACGATGAGGGGGCCCGATATGGAACCTATGTCGTAGATCTGAGCGTGCAGATCTCGACCGCCCAAATCTACGCGCTCCTTACCATGATGCGCCCGGGAATACAACTTAGGATAAGTGGGTTTTTAACCCATTATTGCCACGTTTTAGCCAAAGGGGGGTCATTTCTTAGGAAAACACCCCGCTACAAAGTTATGTGATAACAACCACTCGATGAATATGTGTCTGTTGTTATCAACATGCGTTGAAGGATGTGGGAAAAATTATCCATCATTTTGTCCCTCTATCGCATGAGAGATTTCTCAAGCAACATATTAATAGAATATTTTACTCTATTGTTTTTATGTTATTCCTCCATGGAGGGTTTCTTGGGTGTGTGAGATCGCTTGTCCTCAAGAGAGACAAGCTCGAGACCCAACTTGCTATACTCGCACCTTGTCGGGGACATGCATTGAAAAACGATCAAGAGCAACCTCCTCTGATACCACTGATCCAGATTATTTTTGGCACGAAATGAGAGAGGAGATATAATAAAAAAAAATATATAGATACATAAATAATATAACAGAGATATAACCATAAACACAAAGATACAATAATACACAATTTCTATTAATGAGTGAAATGTACAAAATTTTAGAAATACAGAGTGAAAGACTCGCTAGAATGGTGGCAGCTTATCTCTGAGAATATATATGAAAACTACACTCATTCAAAAGAAGATGATGATGTTTACAATGAGTCTCTAGAGTTTTTTTTAACATAAATAAAATCCAAAACCCTAACCCCAGAAGATGAAAAGCCAACAACTTTGTGGACCCCGTTTTCGGTAGTTTGGTGTATCAACTTCCCGTGGGCATAACTTTGGCATACGATCTCCATTTTGGGCGCACTGTAGCTCGTTGGAAAGGTATTGACGAGGAGATTCATTTAAAAGGATCAATTATGTATTTGATTTTCATTGAGGTGATCAATCGTGAAAAAACGTCGTTTAGGCCCTCAAAATGGCCCCATAAGTTTAGGACCCTAAAAGCAACTAAAAATAGTAAATTTCCAAAAAACTATTTTGAGCTAGATGGAATAGGTGGGTGGCCATCGATAGACACCTATATTTGACAATGTGAAGACAAATAAATACACCGATAAGTGGTGCGAATTCCATAAGAGCCCCTGGCATAACACCGTTGAATGCCACTCAAACCAGTCATTGGTGGCCAAGGTGAAAGCCTTTGAATCAGATGCAAGCTCCGACTCTGAGTCAGAACCAGAAAAAGGGCAGAGTATCATTGATGCATAACCCAATGCCACCATTTATACCACCAAGGTCCAACCTGATGAACCTGATGAACCCGAGGAAGGTGAGCACCTCTTTCATTCACAGATGTGGGTGAAGGGTACTCCACTGCACTTGATTGTTGATAGCGGTAGCCAGAAGAACCTCATATAAACAGAGGTTTTCAAGTGATTGGCTTTGCCAAAAACACCACACTCACATATGTACATCATCGAATGGATTCAATAAGGGATAAATATCTATGCCAGCCAATAGTGTTGCTTTCCCTATGACATCAAGCCCTTCAAAGATGATGTATTGTATGATGTTGCCCCCCTTGAAGTTTGTGATCCAGATTATTTTTGGCACGAAATGAGAGAAGAGATATAACACATAAATATACAAATATATTGAAAGCGATCCAATAATATAACTGAGATATATCGGATATACAACAAGAGGTACATATATACAGTAATACATAATTTCTATTAATGAGCGAAATGTACAAAACTGTAGAAATACAGAGTGATAGACTCGCTATAATGGTGGCAACTTATCTCTGAGAAGAGATGTGATGGCTACTCACATTCACAAGAAGATGATCGTTACAATGAGGCTCCAAAGACTTTTTTAACATAAATAAAATCCAAAACCCCAACCTCGGAAGATGAAAAGCCAACAGTTTTGTGGACTCCGTTTTGGGTAGTTTGGTGTATCAACTTCCCAGGGGCGTAACTTTGGCATACAATTTTTGTTTTGGCTGACGAATAGCTTGCTGGAAAGGTATCAATGAGGATCTTCATTTTGGGGGCTCAATCATGGACTTTGACTATCGTTATGGTGTCCGATCATGAAAAAGCGTCATTTAGGTCCTCAAAATGGTCCTGAAAGTTTAGGAACTGAAAAACAACTAAAAATAGTAAGTTGCCAACAAACTGTTTTGAGCCAGTTGGAATAGGTGGGTGGCCATAGATATCCACCTGGATTAATCCTTCCTCCTTAGGAGGCAATGGTATCCATTCCGTTGAGTTCCTGGGGGAGAGGGGAAAGTGCTTGTTGAATCTCAACCTTGGTGAGCTGCATGCCTTGCTGGAGAAGTTGCGCTGCTTTGTTTGTGGGAGGTTGTTGAGAACCTGATGAGATGACTATGTGTAGAAGGAATATTTTCACTTTGCTTCAATCTTGTCGACATGCTTCTACTCGATAGAAGGTGCTTGGACTAAGGCTGCAGTGGTTGCAGGGTCCTTCTGTTCATCTTTTGAACAGATTGTGAAGAAGATGAATTTTATAGTATGAAATACTACCTTGCAACACTGTTTAGGTGGGACATTAGTTGGAACTACCTCTGGTATTATGTAGATATGACCCCTTAGATTAGCAATGACACTACGGGGTCAAGACTCGTAAATAACATGGCTCTTCCACATATATGGTTGGCACAAAAGAACATCACAAACATCCAATGAAGAAACATCACATGATACCTCATCCTTGAAGGTATGGATGTCGTATGACAATCGACACTGTTGGATAACACAAAGATCTCATCCTTCACGAAGCCAATCAATGTTGTATGGTTGTGGGTGTGGTGTTGTCGACAATCCCAACTGTTTAATGACCTTTATTGAGATGAGGTTCTTCTATCTTCTGCTATCAACAATGAAATGCAATGGGGTCCCCTTCACCCACATATATGAATGAAAGAGGTGATCCCCCTCTTTAGGATCTGTTGATTCTTCTGGTTGAATTGTTGCGGTCGTGACAATAGCAGTGGGGTCTATGTCGATGATCCGTCTTCTCCCATTATTTTTTGAATCAGATTTTGAATTGGGGTTCGACTCCTTTTCTTTGATTTCAACCACCAATGATTGTTTCGAGCGACATTCATCAGTGTTGTGCCAGGGGATTTTGTGGAAATCACACCACTTTCCAGTTTCCTTCTTCGTCTTCTCGTGACCCTTATTTTCCTATGGCTTGGACTGGATTTTGGGAGGTTGTTTGTTAGGGCCATATTTATCATACTTTGGTTGTTGCAGATTTGAAAACTCGAACTCTCGTTTGGTCTGGTGCCTAAATTTCTTCTCGATTTTGATAACATATCAATAGGTAGCTCCCAACAATCAGATGTATAGGAAATCCATTTCACTTTGGATGTACCTATGCAGAGCCCTGTGGTATTTCAGAACCAAATGTCTCTCAGAGTATTTGATACCTAGCTTGGTGCGCAAGTTATGGAAAATATTTGTGAACTCTGACACTGTTTGGCCCCTCTCTTGCTGTAATGTGGTCCAGATCATGTATTTTTCGTCATAGTTACTGTTGAAACAAAGATTAATTTCTCCTTCTTTTAACCTAAAAATCATTTTTTCTCTAAAAAGAAGTCAAAAGTCTTTCAAGAATTTCGGGTTTCGGGGTTCGACTATTCACAAAGTCTCATTTTTTAATAACAACTCCAAAGTCTCGATACCAAAATCTTGAAAGGTGATGGTTTAAAAGAATTCAAACCAAATTAAAAGGAATAATTAAAAACGTTGAACGACTTTCTAAGGCTTTCTCATTTTCTTTTTCGGCCATCTCGACCTAAACAACAATTCAAAATCTCGATGCACTTTTCACGAAACTCCTTTTTTATTGTGATTAATTAAATTTTAAACATACTTAACAAATCGTTAATCAGTCGCATTTCAGGAAATCAAAGAGTTATCATTCCTTCGCACTCATAAAACCCTGAAGCCTGAAATCCCGAAAGTATTAAGCGCTAAGGCATAATTAACTTAACTTTAAAACATGTTTTAAAATATTAAATGACTTTTCGCGTTTCGCTATTCGAGAGTTTTCGAAGACATTCCTTTCGAAATCCCAGTTTTGAATCGCCGATATGTGGAAGTATCTATAACGAATTAATGGAGATATTTTTAACGTAAAGTGTGTATATCCAGGCGTACCATCCCCATTAAAGATTTTAATTTTTATTGCCTGTATCAGTACGCTCAATTTAAGGAAAGTTAAGGGTTAATAAAGGTTTGGTATTTCGAATCTCATTCTTACTTTCAGATAAGAAGCGAGTTACATTCAAAAGAGATTACGCATTTCCTCTCTGTAACAGGTTTTCATTTTTAGCACAAACATCATGGAACCCATAAAAGCACCTAAGAAGAGTGAGGAGGCCGATGAAAGCTCAAATCCAGATGGAGATGTTATATCCGATACCACGCCACATGCTGTGGATTCAATCAAGTCCTGGAGGTAGATTTTGAAATTTTAGAGTGTGAGATTAGGAACTTCCCTGATGATTTCAGAAATGAAAGGACTGAAAATAAAATCATAGATATGGAAGAGTCTGAGCTCCATAAGATAGCCACACGACCAAGACTTATGCCATACAATGACATGATAAGTTGGGCTTTAGACAAAACCGACATTCAGACAAGGAGCATTCTAAATATCCAAAGGGTTGTTGTCGGCTCGTTCAGACCAGAGCACATCCAAGTAATGTATAAATTTTCCCCTACTTCTAAATACATTTATAATGTCGAATTCGTAGAGGAATTTCAAAGAAAGGAGCGTACGAAATTTGATCAAACATATACGGGTATAATCAAAGAATGGTGGGGAATTCTAGCCAAGTTTAGAGCTGATACCCATGGCATTTATGCCACATCTCCATTAAATGAATACATGGTTTATATAGCTCTGATGCTATGTAAACTTTTTGGGAGGAAAATCCCTACCCATTTCCCTGCAGAATGGGTGCCAATTTTACATGAAGTAGCCGAGGGTTACACTTTCAACTGGGGTAAAATTTTATCAGATAACCTAACTAAGGAGATTGCAGAGTACCAAACAACAAAATAGAAAGGTTGACCTATATCATTTTACATGTCTGCATATATTATGGATGCTATCCATTTGTTAAGGTCCTAACCCGCACACAGGTAGATCAATGTATTCGGATGTAATAAAGGTCAATATTAATAAGGCCTTTCAATAAAATAGAATAAGGCGGATGTAAGAAGACCTAATAGAAGCTTTTGCTTCTAGAAGGATCTTGCTCTATATGCTTATCTTAATAGACATATTTAGTATAAATAAGGGTCGAGGGTATGAAAACCCTAGCTTGGATATTATTGTAACAGAGCGCTGCTCGAATGGAGGTTGCCCCCTCAAAGAGGCCTGTGAACATTGTTTTTTGAATCAAAGTGTTATTTCAGTTGTTGTTCTCATATTATTTCTGTGTTATTGTGGAGATTATGCTGGTTATATTACTGTTATTCTGCCATTTCTAGCATTTTATTTCTATTCTGCATATTTATTATATCTGGTATCTTGCAAGTGGTATCAGAGCACTTTCCTTGGCAGAAATTGTGGGTATTTTTTTTTCTAGGGTAGAGACGTATTCCGAAGTCTTTAAGCCACAAAGATTTGTCATTACACGCATAAACCCATGGTTGAGGGATTCATACACGCAGGAAATACAAGTGGTTCTTAAGTGCACATTTGTTGGCCACCCTTGTAACCCCTATTGGTACCCCTTCGAGTGGTAGCACATCAAACAAAACCTGTGTATGGATCGGCCTAGATTTCCAGAAGCCCTCTTTAGATAAACCTATCAACCGCTGGACTGCTATAGTGTCACCGAGAACAACACTCGGGAAGATACTCTCTAGTACCTGGGTAGTCGAGTAGTATGGCTAAGGGTACGGTCTATCCTCCTTAGTTAGTGCCCTGATATATTGGGCCGAGTACTACTGTTGGACCCCGCATGTATATCAGAGAGCTATAGCACAGTGCAAACCCTTGTCTGTAGAACCCTTGAATACCTAACCCTTGGGGAACATAAACATAAATAAATTAAACCAACCAAATCTATTGCCATGCAACTATGTTCGGGTTTCCGAGTAAATACACATTTCTTTCTGGTTAATAATTTGGGGATTTCAGCACTGCAACATTTTTCAGACCGAAGTATAACCCCGCAGCTGTAAAAAAAAACAAAAAAAAAAGTCTGGAAATTTTTTCACCATTATTTGAGATCTATTCTATTAGATTCATCTCTTCTCACTTATCACATTCAACCATATCATTTTTCTACAAAAAGTTCTGACCCCGCCTGCTCCCTTTTCAGTTCACCCATCCTCATGGCCCATACCCATAGCCAAGAACTGGAGTCTCACTTCAACACCTTGCAATCTAGTTTCCTCGAGATCCAAAAAGAAGTGCAACAACTCAGTGCTACTATTGCCTCTCGTGATACATCCATCAATACCACCATAAATGCATCCATGCAGTCCGCAATGGAGGAAGTCAAACCAGAACTGACCACCCAACTTGAATCTGTCTTTGCATCACTCTACATCAAACTCAAGATCCCTATCGATGACCCTTTTCTTGATGCACATACAAATACTGAAGGTGAAAATTCTTCCCATTCCCATACCTTTCAACCCTATCACTTTCAATGGGACATATGCCTTCTGCAGGTGGATGTAACCAAATTTG
>SNQJ01S0021148.1:25029-65500 GCA_010110895.2 Picea sitchensis | reverse complement strand
AGTTGCAACTAAAGTCTTAAGTCTAGTTCTAAGTTCGAACTAAAGCATGTCAGTCTCAAGTCTAGTTCTAAGTTTGAACTAAAGTGTAATGTTGAGTTGTAAACAATCTCAAGTCTATTTCTAAAGTTTGAACTAAAGTGTAATGCTGAGTTGTAACCAATCTCAAGTCTATTTCTAAGTTCAAACTAAAGTATGAAGCTGAGTTATGACTAATGCATGCAATCAAGTTACTATTTTGAGCTTCTCCTCTTCCCCTCTTCAACCTATATAAGAAGAGGTTGAACCCTCTCCTCAACACATTTTTTGCAACACAATTTTGAAACAGAGTTTTCATACACAGGTTGAGGGTGAAGTAATAGAGGAGCACATCAGTGATAAAGATGCAACATATCAAAGGTGTACTTCAACAAGGTCTTGTAAGTCTTTGTCAGGTCAGAGTCATATTGGCAATCTCTTTGAGATAAGTACATTCATGGTGGATTTGTAAGAGATCTTACATTATTAATGCAATAAAGGAATATTGTTTGTTGGGGTTTTTCTCCCTGTACAGGGTTTCCCCAGGGTATATGTGTTGTTGATATGCATGTTTACTTATCTACATAATTATTGCTATTCGATTATGATTTGAAATTGTTGAAGTGTATTAAGCTAGAATCAAAGTATTGAAGAAAATAAAAGAATTAATCCGCATAAGAAATCAAGCTCATAATTTAACAATATTAACATCTTATATCGCTACAATTTGATTTCAATGATTATATTACCGATTTTTAAATATTATGTGGATCCTTATGTACCCAGTTTTTAATGGTCATATTATATCGATCCTGATTTAAACATTTTTTTTAATGATTATAATAATGATTAATGACATTGATTTCAAGGATTAGTATAATGATATTCTCTACGAATCAAAGTAAATAATTGATTCAATGTCTTATATTTACGAATGTTTACATTTAAGTCTTGATGTTATTGGATAGCAAGGAATTGTAGTAAAGTTCTATTTAATATTTTATATCAATAATCATAGTAATGCCATTCCATTATATGAAACATGATGGAATTTGTAATGTTGTGTTTATGATGATATACATTAACTATTTCATGTTTATTGATGTATTTAATTGCCTCAATAGTGAGTTTACTTATGGTTATCTATTAGAATATAATTTATTTATGTCTACTTATCCTTTGTGAATAAAACAAGGATGTTCCAATTACTTAGACAATTAAATCCTTGGAATAAAAATTTACTTATTCACAACTAATTAAATTTATACTTTCCTTTAATGCGTTGGTTGTACAACGATAAATTTGGATGGAATTTGATAGCATTATTTCCTTGTTATGTCTTAGATAGATCCTTATTAAATGTCAATCCTTGATTATTTCTTGAAATTAAGATTTAGTGAATTGCACAACAATGATTCTAGTCAATCAAATTATTGATGGTGTTTGTTATTAGTTGTGTGATTCATAAGATTATTTAATTTTAGTAAGTTTAACTTAATAATATCTTTTGCTTACTCTTACAAAAAAAAATATTACCTATGATTATCCCAATTCAAGGTTGATGTTTTTGTAATTGCTTATGCATTCTTGAGCATAACCAAAGGTGTGTTACAAGAATGGATGTTATTTTTAAAGAAGTTAAGTATTCTCCCATAGTGGTGTAGCCAGTAGAGCATGGGAATAATTTATTGTTTTAGCTACCACACGTGATCGATAAATTAAAACCAAAAAATGAACAAGGTTTTCATGATAGACTGGATGAGGAGGAGGGTTCAAAGATTTCCTAAGGGGAGGAATAAAATCCACCTCAAACTTTAAGGAGGTCCACTTGGAAAAGAAGGAAACCAAGAAGGTATAATTATAGTCCATCTCATTTTTTGTGTATATTTTCTTTATTTTCTAACATCGGTGAGCCTTTAACTATGGAAGAGGCAATGGATATGGAAGATAAGGACTCCCAGATATTGGCCATAGATAAGGAAATGGATTCACTCATAAATAATGATACATGGGACATTTTATCATTTCCCAAAGGACGAAAACCCATTATAAGTAAATGGGTGTTCAAAAAGATCAGTTTAGATGGAAATGTTGAAAAGAATAAGGAATGGTTGGTTATGAAAGGATATTCCCAAGTTGCGGGGATAGAATTTGGTGAGATCATTTCCCCATTTGATAAATTAGCATCCATTAGGTTCCTATTATCTATAGCAATAGATTTTTATTTAAAGATAAAATAGATGGATGCAAAAGAAACATTTCTACATGGTGACTTGAAGGAGGAGATCTATATGACACAACTACAAGACTACATTGAAAACAGTAAAGAGTCATTGGTTTGCAAATTAAAAAATTATTTAGATGGTCTTGCTGATCCCTTTTCCTGTCAAGGATAAGATTCAATCTTGTATGGAAACCTCATGGGAATTTAGAGATACCCTCTTCATTTTTATAGAGGCGGTTCTCCTCTATTTCTCACTTAGATAATGATTATATCAAGATTCAAAATAATTGAATTCTCATCCATCGAATATTTAATGCCAGTGAGTGGAATAGGAAATGAAAACTTGTAAATATTTTGCAGACACAATTTCAACATAAAGAAAGAAAATGAATTTGTTCTCCGCCATAACCATTTCACATATCATAGCAAGAGAAAGAAAAGCATTTGAAGCAAGAAAAACATAACATAGAGTAAGATAGATGGTCCTTTTCAGAGAAATTTAAATCATTTATAACATTCATATCATACATATGTAAAGGAAACTCATTCTAAATATTTCATGTTTAAATAAAAGTTAGAAACCACAAAAGTCATGATCTCCCAAAATAGCTCTCTATGGAGTCAAAATAATAAATACAAATTGTTGTTCAATCTCAGATAAAATGTATGCAAAATTGGTACAACATAGTATTGATTATACTTAAACAAGAAAATAAGAAATGTATTTATCATATTGGACTAGGAAGAGTCTCCCATGGACAATGTATTAAGAAAAGGAAACTTGGAAGACAAAAGGAAGCAATTAGAAATCGGTCTTTCACACACACAAAAGCATTTGGATGAAACGATTGGATGATCGCATACTAAGAAAAATATAACAAAGGGAAATTATTCAAACAAGACTTATACTCACAAAAATGGAAGTAGGGAATGGTGGTTTTTCCTCTCACTTTTTTTTTCTCACTCTTTAAATAATAAACAAAATTATCAACCGCAACTATCATAATCATTTCTTTAATCTTCAATATCACGATGGGTTAGATATATTACTTCTAACACACCCTTGTTGGAAATATTGTCATTGATGTCAACAGTCGAAGTGATGATCTGTAATGATGAAGTATATCAGATGAGATTGTCATTGATGTCAACATGTATATCAGTCAGCAGAAGATATCAAATAGTGTGCATAGATCGAAAGAGAGAATAGAAGAAGCGAATAATCGAAATATCAAAGCTCAAAAGGAATAACAAATTGCACAGTGAGGAAATCCGTGACTATTGTTGATCACAATAGGATGAAAAATGATCCAATGATCAAGCTCTAAAGGAAGAACATATTGCAGAGATGTCATCGAGATCAATGAAAAGACTGAACAATTGATCAATGCACAAAAAAATTGAGAGGCCTCAACAACCATCCAATCAGAGCCAGAATCTCACCAGCCATCCGATCAAGAGGTTGATCATGTTCATTGTCTCATATAATGGACGATGGTCATATGGGTGACCATGATATTGAAGATCGTTGGAGGATCATGACCGTCAGATCGAAGCGGGGAGGACCAACAATGGTTAGATCTAGTAGAGATGCAAGGAGGATAAGCCCAGGAGTTAACACTCCAAAGCTGTCAAATGATCATAGCCGTTGGATCCATAGGAGACGTGTCAAGTGATTGGAATTTCATTGACTAGAAGATCAGGAAAGTCAAAGGCAATGTTGCATGAACTTGCAAAATTTGAAGTCACGATTTGATCGAAGCCATCGATCAGATGGAGAGATCTTAGTCGTTGATCTGGAGAAAATAGGATAATCAAGGTAAATAGGTTGTGAGTTCGAATCTTCGAATATCCGTCAACCGTCAGATAAAACCCGAGTTATTGTCAAACCATTGGATCTGGAGGAAGGTGCATGAGATAAATTTTAAAGAGATCTTAGCCGTTGGTTGAAAGGAGAACACGTGGCACTGGATCAACGAATTCGAGGATTCATGATTCAGAGAATTAGTGATGAGAGTTGTTCGAAATCCCGAAATTCAAAAATGCAAAACACTCAACCATGGGTCATAACCTGAGGTCACGTGTAAAATGGGTTGTGGAATAGGAGCTAGCACCTTTAGTCAGGATTTCTCCACTTCGGAGATCGGGAGGTTGGACATAACATACAAAAAACAAACCCAAAGGTCAAAGCCCCAAAGTCGAGGAAGCAAGACACGTTGACATACCACGTCAACAGAGAAAGTCATCTATGACATGTGGCACGGTCAGATAGTGACAAGTGTCAAAGTAAAATTGGCATTTCACGCACATATATATCATGAATTTGAATGACATGTGGCAACTACTTAGCATGTGACAAGTCATCATGTGACATCAATAGGTTTACATCACGTCGGGATTTTTTACTTCGGGAGTTTTACATAGCGAGAAAATACTCTAATATCCCAAAGTCCCGAATGCTGAAATTCCAAAAGGGACACACGCCAGTAGATTGACAGCTTCAGAGATTTGACATGATAGAAGTCACGAAAATGCGAAGGGAAAAGTGTTTAAGAGCCGAAGTCGCGAAGGCCAGAGTCCTGAAGTCTTGAAGACGAATTTTTGAAGTGGACATGAGTCGTCTGATTTGAAGATCACTTCGGGAGTGCTCTCGACTGTTGATCTAATACAATGGAAGGATAGTGTAAGCTTGATAGACTAAGTCACAAAGTAAATGGTGGCCATTCATCTTAATGCTTGATTAAGTCATAGCCGTCAGATTTAGCAGTGAAATAATGAGTGTAAGGTTAAAGCTGACCGTTGATCTATTTCCGCAAATATAAACGTGAACCGTCTGATTGTATCGGCGATATCATAATCGAGATTTTTGTAATGTTGTAAGTCACGAAGACCTAAAGGTCGAAGTGTCGAAATCCCATCAGTCGTCCATCTCATCGGGAGAATGAATCATGGTCGTTGAATTGATAAGCGCTTATGCACTCGTCTTTCTTAAACGTGAGGTCATCGCCATTGGTCATATGGTAAAGAGATTTAAAAGGGGAAGATTGTAATGCGTCACCTAAATTATTGAGCCTATGGTTCTATGCCATTGGTCATATGAAAATGGTTTAAAGGGAGCCCCTCATACAGATTTTATTTGACAGAGAGTTACACCAGAATAATGAAGAGAATCGATATATGATCGAATATGGTCTGTTGGTGAACCAAGAACGTAGCAGAAACATGAGTACAATTTAATGAGTCGATCCATGTATGTGATCAATTCATGACAAAAATGAACCGATGCACATTCATGATTAAAAGAGAATAAATCATGAAAATATGAATAAAGAATAAAAAGGAAAAATGATATTAATTAAAGTTTAGATTATCATTTTAAATGAAAAGGTACAATGGTTCAAATGAAGGGACACAATGTTTTAAATTTCACACCAATTTGAAGATTATATAAACGAGAAAAATTGGTGAGAAGATAGTGTCTCTGAGGTTCATATTAGAAGATCAAAACCAGTAGCAGATTCCAAGATGAAGAAAAGTTCGTTCTAAGGTGCCTATCAATGTCTTATTGAATATCAAGAAGAGAAGAAGACAGGTCAGCAGTTATGCAATCTAGTACTTGATACAGAAGATCATAAAATCAAAGGTTGTAGCAGACTAGTCGAAATTATAGCAATAGTTGCATGAGTCAACATCAGTGAAATACAAAAGAGAATGTATTGCATTATAATATAAGGGTGGTTTGGTTGTGCAAGGGCAGGTTGGTGCCTGCAGAAGGAGTTGGTGCTTTGTTATCAGTTGTGGTTGACTAAACAGGGGGTCAAAGCCTCCTACTAGTTGGTGCTAGTGAACAAAGGGAGTTGTTGCTTCCTTTTCAGTTGTAGCTGACTAAAAAGGGGGTCGAAGCCTCCTACCAGTTGGTGCTGGTGAATGAGGGTGTGGGTGCATCCTTCCATTTGTAGCTAGTAAATGGGGTGTGGCAGCATCCCTTCAGTCGTAACTGAAGAAACTTGTGGAATGTCCATCAAGTTGTAGATTGAAAACAATTTTGTATAAGAACACTTTATTAATGAGAAAAGAGTTTGTGTTTTTCCCTGTTGGGTTCCATGATAAAATCTTGTGTTCATAAGGGTTTGTTGTTCATCATATATTTATTAATTAAATAATTAATATGTGTGCTTAATATGGATGAAGTTAAAAAGAAAAAGTAGGCAATATTGATTCACCCCCCCCTCTCAATATTGTTGGATATTCCATCAATTGGTATCAGAGCAAGGTTCCTTTAAGAATAGTCTAACATAATGAAATGAAGATCAAATTAAGAACACATGGATGGACAAATGATTTACACTAAGAATGGAACTCCAATATCTGGAAAAGAAGAATACATATTTTGGAGTACAAGAATAGAAAGTCATCTAAAGGCATTGGGACATGATGTATGGAATTCAGTGATCACTTATTACCACCCACCAACAAGAGTAAGGACTCCAGCTCAAAAGAAAGCCCGGAAAAATAACTTAGTGGAAATGAATACAATCCTTGATGGATTACCTGATGATGTCAAAGAAAATATAGGTGAATGTAACTCTACAAAGGAACTTTGGGACAAGATAAAAGACCTCTACTTAGATGAGAAGTCAAATGAATCATTTCAATCAAAACAAAGTTTAGTCTACAACAATTCTAGTGATGAAGATTCTTTTGAAGAATAATCAGACATTGAAGCAGAAGTCAATCTCGAAGCTAAGATTGAACGTTCTTTGGACGAACTACGAAAATATAAACAAAGGTGTAAAAAACTAAAGGATCAACTTAAGACTGTTGAAAAATTCAGGAAAGGGACTGAAGCCCTTGATAAAGTTCTCAGTTTACAAAGATTTCCCTCGAACAAATCAGCCCTTAGATATGATCACACACACATAATTAAAGGATCAAGTCCTATTACTCAAATTGATGTTGAATATGACATGTCTAGTGATGATACCTCCAAAGAGTCTTCTCATACTCCCAAGAAGATGTATGAAATCAAAAGAGAAGACTCAACCATCAATAAAGGTAAAGACTCTCCACAATCTTCTGATTGAAATAATGTTGATATTGAATTCTCCCCTGCAAGTAGAGAAGAAGATTCAAATACAATAACATAATGTTTTGTTAGTATCTATCCCATGGAGGAAGAAGAAGAAAAACTATCAAAGGCCAAAGAAAAGGTTGATTGGAGTCTCTCTGAATACCTCTACGACCATAATGAATCAGACTATAACTATCTTCATGACTACACTGAAGAATTTCTTGAAAAGAGTCAAAAGCATGTCTTGGAAATAAAGGAAATGATCAAGGATAGTAAAAAGATAATATATGAGCAAGACAATCTGTTAGAAGAGAAAGAAGAGGAGATCAAGAAACTGAAAAATGAAATCAGTCAAGCAAAAGAAGAAAAGAAGGAAGATGATTCCTGAAGCAAAAACCTTGCAGATCTAAAAGAACTAAGGGAAAGCTATGCCAATCATAAAATCCAACTTGAAGAAGACAAAAGGAGAGACGAGTTAGTAAGGAACCAGTTGGAAAAAAAGGAAGAATCTTCTCATAAGATGGAAGCAGAAGTTGTGAATCTTAGAAAGAAGGTTGAGAAGTCATACACCCAAAACAAAGTCTTGAACAACTCCATGACCCTGGATGAGATCTTGGATAGTCAGAGATCGCCAATTGAAAAATATTTCCTTGGATACAATAATTAAAAGAGAAGTACCCCTAAGAAATATGATGCAGGTCCTTCATTTGTAAAATGTGGAAACAAATATGACACAAGACCATCATTTACAAAAGATGAAGACAGGTCTAACACAACACCTTCATTTGCAAAAAGTGAAAACGGGTATAACTCAGGTTCTTCACGTTGAAGAAATAAAAGAAAGACTACAAAATTTAGAAGATCAAATCATGGAAGACTTCCAGAAGCTATTCATATACCTCAAATCAAGTTCACAAGAGAGACACCTTCATAGATGAATCAAAGAAGGTATGGCAATGTTTTTAACGGTTATTGTTTCTATTGTAATTAATATGGTCAGAAAGCCTTGGATTGTAGGCATCATGGAATAAAACATGTTGGTAGGTTCAAAAATAGTATAAGATGTTGGAACTACAATCATGTTGGACATATTGTTGCACATTGCTACACAATGAAATGTTACAGTTGTGGTATATATGGTCACAAAGCCCATGATTGTTGGAATTCAAGAAGAAAATCAATAAGAAATTTCACACAATATGACAACAAGAGAAAATAAGAAGATATGGAAAATAAAATCCCAAGAACCAGATAAGAAGGATGAGGAAAATATTGCTCCTGAAACTGATGAAGTTAATGATAAGAATTTGGAGGATGAAATCACTAATAAAGAATATTCTCAAGACAAGAATAAAGAAGCTTCTGGTGCACATAATAATGACGTTGATGATGAATCTCCAACAGTATAACAACAAGAAGAATTGGCTGGTAATTATCTCAGAAATATTTCAGTCCTATTTTAAATGGTACACTGAAACTCCTTCTAAAAGAAAAATTAAAAAATAAAATAAAAAATCTTTGTCCAGAAAGATGCAAAGACTATGCTCAATGAAGCAAATTATCTAATGGATATTCCATCAATTAGTATTTGATAATGTAGGAAATATGTAAGCACATTAGTACTTATACTGAACAAAGGTGAGCTCATGATTAATAGTAGTAAAACGCCTTGTGAACCATGTTTTGGAAGAGCTCATTCAGTAAAAATACTTCAAGGTATTTGAATGTAAGGGTTATATCAAAAGGCATGATGAGAATTTCGAAAAATGTGATGCTATATATGATGAAGGTATCCTTCCTAGATATTCTTCTACCAAGAAAGCATACAAATACTACAATCTTAGGCTACATAAGATTGTTGAAAGTATAGATGTCAAGGTGGATGATATAAAAACAAAATGGTATCCTAGTTAGAGATCGATGAGAATCGATGGACATAACCAAGGGTTGTTTGAAGAATATGACCTACAATTGCATTGTTTTGAGTAAGAGAAAAGTATCCACAACAACAACGTTATGATGTACAAAATGTTATACATGACATCTTGTAAAGATAAACAAGAGGAGAAACCCTGGAAGAAAAAGATACCCTTTTAGAAACAAAGGGGGAGAGTAGTTAGAAACAGAGAGAGAGCATATTGACAGGGGGAATCATTCAACTATGACTGGTAGAACATGTTTGCAGGAAGAATTACCCAAGTTTAGTATGGTAAGTAACATATAGAGTTACCAGTTATCAGAGAAGTACTTATACAGACAGATCATAGGAGAAGAAACCCTTTTCCATTGATGTCAAAGGGGGAGAAAAACTTCATAAAACAAAACGATCATCACAGGGGGAGTTTTTTATATAAAGTTAGTGTGTTTCCATCAAAGACAAAGGAGGATATTGTTGGAAATATTGTCATTGATGTCAACAGTCATAGTGATGATCTGTAATGATGAAGTATATCAGATGAGATTGTCATTGATGTCAATAGTCAAAGTGATGGTCTGTAATGATTAAGTATATCATATGTGATTGTCATTGATGTCAACATGTATATCATTGAACAGAGGATATCAAATAGTGTGTAGTGATCGAAAGAGAGAACAGGGGAAGTGAATAATAGAAAGATCAAAGCTCAGAAGGAATAGCACATTGCACAGTGAGGAAATCCGTGACTATTATTGATCACGATAGGATCAACAATGATTCAATGATCAAGCTCTGAAGGAAGAACAGATTGTAGAGATGTCGTCAGGATGAAAAGACTGAAGAGTTGATCAATGCGTAGACAAATTGAGAGGCCTCAACATCCATTCGATCAAGAGGTTGATCATGTTGATTGTCTCATATAACAGATGATGGTCATATGGGTGACCGTGAGCTTGAAGATCATTGGAGGATCATGACCGTCAGATCGAAGTGGGGAGGACCAGCAATGGTTAGATCTAGTAAAGATGCAAGGAGGATATTCCCAGGAGTCAACACTCGAAAGATGTGAAATGATCCTAGCCGTTGGATCCAGAGGACACGTGTCGAGCGATTGGAATTTCACTGACTCGAAGATCAGGAAAGTCAAAGGAAGTGTTTCATGAACTCAAGAAATGCGAAATCGCGATTTGATCATAGTCATCGATCAGAAGGAAATATCTCGGTTGTTGATCTGGATAAAATAGGATAATCAAGGTAAATAAGTTGTGAGTTCGAATCTTCGAATATCTGTCAGCTGTCAGATAAAACCCGAGTTCTTGTCAAACTGTTGGATCCGATGGAAGGTGCACGAGACAAATTCTGAAGAGATCCTAGCCATTGGTTGAAAGGAGAACACGTGGCACTAGATAAATGAATTTGGGGATTCTTGATTTGGAGAAACAGCGATGAGAGTTGTTCGAAATCCCGAAATGAGAAAATGCGAAACACTCAGCCCTGGGTCATAACCTGAGGTCACATGTAAAATAGGTTGTGGAAGAGGAGCTAGCACCTTTAGTCAAGATTTTTCCATTTCAAAGATCAGGAGGTTGGACATAACATACAACAAAAAAAACCTAAAGGTCGAAGCCCCAAAGTCAAGGAAGAAAGACACGTTAACAGACCATGTCAACATAGCAAGTCATCTATGACATGTGGCACAGTCAGATAGTGACAAGTGTCAAATTAAAATTGGCATTTCAGGAATGTATATATTGTGAATTTGAATGACACGTGGGAGCTACTTGGCACATACCAAGTCATCATGTGACGTCAACAGGTTTACGTCACATCGATAGTTTTTACTTCGAGAGTTTTACATAGCAAGAAAATACTCTAATATCCCGAAGTCCCGAACGCCGAAATTCTGAAAGGGACACGCATTAGTAGATTGAGAGCTTCAGAGATTTGACATGCTGGAAGTCACAAAAATGCGAAAGGAAAAGTGCCGAAGAGCCGAAGTCACGAAGGTCATAGTCCTGAAGTCCCAAAGGACGAATTTACAAAGTGGACACGAGTCATATGATCTAAAGATAACTTCGGGAGCACTCTTGACTGTTTATCTAATACAGTGGAAGGATAGCGTAAGCTTGATAGACGAAGTCACAAAGTAAATGGTGGCCATCCATGTCAACTCTTGATTAAGTCATAGCCGTCGGATTTAGCAGTGAAAGGATGAGTGTAAGGTTAAAGATGACCATTGATCTATCTCCACAAATATAAACGTGAACCTTCTGATTGTATAGGTGATATTGTAATCGAGCGTTTTGTAATGTTGTAAGTCATGAAGACCCGAAGGTCGAAGTTTCGAAATCCCGCCAGTCATCCATCTCATCGGGAGAATGAATCATGGTCATTGAATTGATAAGCTATCATGTGCTCGTCTTGCTTAAACATGATTTCATCACCATTGGTCATATGGTAAAGAGATTTAAAAGGGGCATATTGTAATCCATTGCCTAAATTGTTGAGCCTGTGGTTCTACGCCATTGGTCATATGAAAATGGTTTGAAGGGAGAACCTCATACAGATTTTATTTGAAAGAGCGTTACACTAGAACAATGTAGAGAGTCGATATATGATCAAATATGGTCTGTTGGTGAACCAACAACGTAGTATAAACATGAGTACGATTTAATGAGTCGATCCATGTCTGTGATCAACTCATGACAAAAATGAACTGACACACAGTCATGATTAAAAGAGAATAAATCATGAAAATATGAATAAAGAATAAAAAGGAAAAATGATGTTAATTAAATTTTAGATTATCATTTTAAATGAAAAGGTATAATGTTTCAAATGAAGGGACACGATGTTTTAAATTTCACACCAATTTGAAGATTATGTAAATGAGAAAAAGTGGTGAGAGGATGGTGTCTTTGAGGTTCATATTAGAAGATAAAAAACAGGAGCAGAGTCCAAGATGAAGAAAAGTTCGTTCTAATGTGCCTGTCAATGTCTTATTGAATATCAAGAACAGAAGAAGACAGAGAAGCAATTATGCAATCCAGTACTTTATACAGAAGATCATAAAAGCAAAGGTTGTAGTAGACTAGTTGAAATTACAACAATAGCTACATGAGTCAAATTCAGTGAAATACAAAAGAAAATGTATTGCATTATAATATAAGGGTGTTTAGGTGGTGCAAGGGCAGGTTGGTGCTTGCAGAGGGAGTTGGTTCTTCCTTGTCAGTTGTAACTGACTAAATAGGGGGTCGAAGCCTCCTACCTGTTGGTGCTGGTGAATAGAGGGAGTTGGTGCTTCCTTGTCACTTGTAGCTAACTAAAAAGGGGGTCAAATCCTCCTACCAGTTGGTGCTGGTGAATGAGGGTGTGGATGCATCCTTCCAGTTGCAGCTGGTAAATGGGGTGTGGCAGAATCCCTTCAGTCATAGCTGAAGAAACTTGGGGAATGTCTCTCCATCAAGTTGTAGCTTGGAAACAATTTTGTATAAGAACATTTTATTAATAAGAAAAGAGTTTGTGGTTTTCCCCGTTGGGTTCCACGATAAAATCTTGTGTTCATATGGGTTTGTTCATCATATATTTATTAATTGAATAATTAATATGTGTTCTTAATATGGATGAAGTTAAAAAGAAAAAGTAGGCAATATTGATTCACTACCCCCTCTCAGTATTGCTGGATATTCCATCAACCCTTTAGCCATTCTTGAATATACTCACATAATGGCGCCATAGTTATGTCTTATTTAACCCTAACCCTGAACAACTCATCTTCAATAGTCTTCAACCTGACACCGTATTGTTGTGCAATGGATGCTTGGTCTTCATTCTATTCACAAAAATGACTAACCAACGTCAGATCTCATCTTTTTGAAATATCATGATGTCATCAAATTTTGTTCCCCATGCAACCCTTAGTATACCTAATTCAACTTCCATTTGATCTCTTGACATAAAATTGAATCCCTTATTAAGGGAAATCCTTCGAGTTCCTTGAAAATATTCACCAACTTTAGAAATAATGTGCTTCTCCTTCCTTCAAGAGCATCGCAAGTGGCGATCAATTTCCAAAAGGTATCTATCCTCTCAAGCCAATGTTAAGCCATCGATAAATCCCCATGTTAAGTACAAAATCCCTTATTAATCCCTATATATTGAATTATTACAGTTCTAGTGTTATATTTGTATGTAGGATAGAACCCTTCATTGTATCTTTTCATTATAAGTGTACCCTTTGACTCCTCAGTGTGTGTGTGTGTGTGTGTGTGTGTGTGTGTGTGACACACACACACACACACACCGAGGATATATAGTGTTAGGATCATTTCATCTCAAATTGTACATTGAATATATTGTAACAGGAGGTTTCCCCTTCAAAGTGGATTGTTATTCATTGATTTTTTATCATTCCCAAGGTGTTGGTTCATAACAATTGGTATTAGAACATCGATCCTAGGGTTTTTCTTCTTCAAACAAGTCATCTTGGAATTTTTTCTATAATTCTTTTTTGGGACGCTTCAGATATCAGAATTTGTAATTTACTCAGTGTCAAAGATATGTCTTATGGACGATAGGGTTCTTGACTCATCGTAAAATTAGTTTAAATGAGTCATCTTGATTTTTTTACTAA
Source organism: Picea sitchensis (assembly GCA_010110895.2). Classification (NCBI taxonomy): domain Eukaryota; kingdom Viridiplantae; phylum Streptophyta; class Pinopsida; order Pinales; family Pinaceae; genus Picea; species Picea sitchensis. Next base: position 51,639 of record SNQJ01S0021148.1, on the reverse strand, counting down.
AACGTTTTTTCTAGGAAATTTCAAATAATGAAATGTTTAGGATGCTAAGGAAATATAGCGAAGAATAGGTGGTAAAAAAAATTATTATTTGGTTCATTATATTTTTTCATATATAGCCTATGGAAGTTAGAGTTTGTGACTAGACCGGAAATTGGTCTCAAACGAACCATCTTTTTATTTTTTCTATAAAACAAATTCGGTGAAGTTGCAGACTCTAAAGTTTTAGAAATCCCAAGGAAACATAGAAAATTACTTGTGGAACTTTTTTCATAATTTTAATCATTATAATTTATGAGATATATCTTGTGGCAGTTGTAGATTTTTACTAATTCTGAAATTATTCTTAAACAAGTCATTTTGGTATTTGTTCTATCACTTTTTATCACTGAAGGTTTGGATTGTAAAATTTTAAGGAGTTTAAGAAGTCATATAAATTTATAATAGTATTGTAGGACAAAATTTCAGTCTTAGAATGGTTCAAAGTTGATATATATATATCGGGATGAAGGTCAACCATCCATAAACTCTCCAAAAGTAGGTTTTGAAAGGTATGTACCTTATAATTGACATACATTTTTATTAGAAGATTTGTTTTTAGTGATTCAAAATTTTCTTTTTATCCCACATGGTTAAAAAAAGTAATTCAAAACCAATTAAACCTCCTGAGATATCAACTATATCTCATGAATTAAATGAAGATATACATAACAAGTTATCCAAATTGGAGGACCAACTTAATGATTTAAGCACTAGGTCAATAACAAGTGATGATTTAGTAAACACACAAAGAAAAATTCAAGAGATGGAAAATAAAATGGATGAAAATAAGGAATCAATACAAAAATCCATAGAAACCATTCTATTACAAAGGATATCGAAAATGGATATGGATATCTAAGGAAATCATGAAAATAAGGAGAACAATTGTGTTGAGATTCAATCACATGTGAGGAATATTTTATCACAATTAGAGAGCACAAATAGTGAATCCCATAATCATTCATCACTCCAAGATCCTGATCATCAAGGTTTCAATGTCACACTAAGGAACTACTTCCTTTTGAAGATTTATATGAGGAAGTTTGATGGTAAAGATCCTATAACATGGAAATTACAGAGAGAAATATTCTTTGATATACACCAAGTTCCAAGCTTACAAAAGGTATATATTTCATCGTTGTATTTTGGAAATGATCAATTTGTTTAGTATCAATGGATTTGTGAAGGAAAAAATATTTATATTATCTCTTGGTTTATTTTTATGGATGAATTAATATCGCATTATGGAGATATTAAAATAAATACAGTATTTAGTCAATTGATAAATAATCAACAAAAGGGTCCAATTACAGAGCACATTCAACAATTCCAAAATCTTAGTCTCAGGGTAAAGAACATTGTTGAGGATAATTTGTTAGGTCTATTTATGGGAACTTTAAAGGAGAACATTCATCATGAGGTGCATCTCTTCAAACCTAAATCCCTAGAACAAGCTTTTAGTATGGAAAGGAAAGTGGAAAAAAAAAATATGGCTACTAGAAGAGTGGGCACTGACATCTATAGAGAGCACCATGCTCCCTCTCCTAACCTCACTCAACTGACAAGGTTCACACCTCAATAAATGAATGAAAGAAGAGAAAAGGGATTATATTTCAATTGTGAAAACAAGTGATGTACATGGCTTAAATGTGGTGAGAAGAAATTATTCTACATAGACTATGAAGATGAAGAAGATCAATAATTGGAACCATCATAAGATATATATATAAAAGAGATTAATCCAACAATATATTTCCATCATTGGCTAGCATCAATACTCCACAAACCCTCAAGATACAAGGATATTGTTGGGTATGTGTTATATTCTTTGCATGTATAGAACTAGTGTAGGAGGAGGGCTCCACGAGGGGGTGGAGCCCTCGAAAAAAACAATTGGCTGTTTTTTGCGTCCGTTTTTGGGTGGTTTTTTAGCACATGTTTTTCGTCGATGGTTTTCTATTTCCGGTTAAGGAATTATTGTTGTTGACTAATACATGTTATTGGATTAGGTTTTTGGATGCTACGAGATCCTATATGTATATTTTATTGTAAACAATGTATGAGAAGATGAATATAGAAGATGTTATTTTTCCCGGTTTGGGTTTCCAGGGGAAAAATCTTTGTGTAATGTTTGTATTTTCCATTGTATATTTTATATTATTTTATTAAAAATATGTTTGCAGTAAATAATTGTAGAAGGTTAAAATATATATTTGGTATCGAATCAATTATTGGCTTAAGGGGGACACCTTTGTGGTCAAGGGTTTGGCTCAAGATTGTGATAAGCCTTGTTACAATGGGATATATGTGGTATTGATTCTTCAGGTGAAAAAAAATGGCGAGTTGTTCGAAAATAGAGGTCAAGAAATTTAATGGGAACCTTTTTTATCTATGGAAGATCGATATGTAAGATCTGTTGGTAGACAAATATCAGTGGGTCACGGTGGATCTCAGTACTGCACCTATAGGAACGCCAACAAATGGCTGGAAAAAGTTGGATCGGAAGGAGAATATCACAATCCCATTGTGTCTCTCAGATTCAATATTACCGAATGTGTCAGAGGAGTCTACAACCAAGGTGTTATGGGATAAGTTGGGGGCTTTGTATCAGTCTAAGTCCCTGGTAAATAAATTGTTCCTACAGAAGAAGCTATATAACCTGAGGATGAGAGATGGAGACTCAGTGACAGAGAATATGAACACCTTCAATACTGTGGTAAGTGAGTTATTATATATTGAGATTATATATTCATATGAAGATAAGTGTATTAGTTTATTGTTCTCTTTACTAGACTCGTGGGATAGTTTAATTGTGGCCATATCTAGTAATACAACTACCTTGGGATTCGATGATGTGGTCTCATCCTTGTTTTCAGAGGAGATGAGATAGAAGAACATGGAAGGACATAGCACAGATGCATTTTTTGCAAGAGGATGCTCTGTTGGCACTTAGCGCAGTTTGTAAGACCCTAGGTTCAATTTATCTATGATGAAACAAACCCACCAGACATCGTCCCTTTTGGCATCAACTACTTGCAGAAATGAAATATCACATGAGGTATCTATTGGGACTGTAAGAACTAGGTTTCTACAGTATTGAGGGAATGGGAGGCGATAATTTTTTTAATTCCTCCTTATTAGTTATATGCACACAATTATTTCCTTCTTCTCTATTAACTTACTTAGTGATTCAGATTCATATTCTCATTATATTCTCGATTGTCGTATAAACTCATTCTTGTAATGTTCATGATTATGGCGCAAGGATTAAACATAAGACAAATCTAAGCTATTCATGCATCCAAACAAAATTTATAAGAAATCACTAACAAACATATGACACAAGTTTTAATGTGGTTCACCCAATTATTGTCTAGTTCCAAATTGGTTGGCTTCTTTATTATGCATTTGTTAAGTTCTTTAGGCTTGCGCAGTGTGCTTACAAAGATGTATCCTAGTTATCTTTCTCTTCTCTTAGCCTAGCCACTATGCAGTGCAATCCTCTCTCTCTCTGCATCATCCCTTAAATTTAGACATGGATTCCTCTCTTTAACAAACTAATACCATATCATGAACAAGAACCTCACAATAAGGAACAACGAACCCCCATTCTCCCAACACATTAAATATTTATACATACAATATATAGCTTAAAACCCTACTTCGTTCCCTCCAAAAAACACCCATTACATTGTATGTCTTACTCAATTAACTAGTTGTTTGGCTTCTTTCTTCTTTTTTTCTATTTGCATTTTGATTTTTCACTCTAACTGCTTGTTCTTCCTAATTTTTCAAGTCCTTCCATATTTTACATGTCAAGCTATCATCCTTCCTTTTCACCTACTTTCTTCTCCTTCTTTTTTCTCTTCTTCATTCGCCTCTTTTCTTTATTCTTCTTTATTTTTCTTAACGTGCATTGTCCTTTTGGATGCACCTCAATTGCACACTTCCTCTTCTTTCTTATTCTCCTATGAACACCTCTCTTGTGCACTTCTTATATACTTAGTATTTTTCCCAAAATTGTATCTCAAAACTACCTACCCAACAGGCCCCCAACGCTCACCCGTGGCTCGTCCCGAGCCACTCAGGCCTTTTCTCTACTCTTCCATGCCCCAAAAAACGTTTGGGAGGCAGCCTTAGCTACACAAACCTATTTGATTATCGTGGACTATGTTTCTGCAATCTCCTTGACCCCCTACATAGTCAATATTTTTAGATTCTCTTATGTTTCAATGGCTACCTATTTGACCTTTTCGTTCACAATGTCCAACTCCCCTATTATCCTCACTTCTTCTTCCTGCAGTGGTCCCAATCATTGTTGAAGGATATTTTGTTGATCCCTTATCTTATCCACTTCTAAGTATGACTTCCTCTTAGAAAAAATGGTTTTCATATGTTTCGTTGGTGGAAGTGTGGCATCCCTTTCTACCACTTGTTGTGCTTGTTCCTGTGCTTCTCTTAACTTCGCCTCTATGGACTTTGTCTCATCATCCTCTACTAATTCTATCCAAATTTGTGTGCTCTCTTCATAGAGTTTGGCACAATATCCTTCTATTTTTTTGATATCGGTGACTGATGTCATCATCATTCTATCCCTGCCTACTTATAATTCTAGTGGCATGCCTGGTGCACTCCGAAATTGTAAGTCCTCAATATGCACTCTGAAGCCCTTAATGACTTAATTGATATTTAACATGTGTTCTTCCATAGTATCTTATGTTGGACATATTGTCATTGATGTCATCAAACGATGTCATTATTATGTGATGATGAGTTTTTATGAACAACATGCAGAGGAATCTACCTAAAGCTCAGGAGAGGCAACGTATTATATTTCAAAAGACCAGCGCAATGTAGAAACACCATCGAGATCAAATTCCCAACAAATCAATGATCTTGATTAGTTAGAATCCAAGTAAAAAAACAAAAATCTCATAAGGGAAAGTGCATTGCAGTGATGATGAGTTGTTATGAACAACATGTAGAGGAATCTACCAAAAAGATTATAAGGGAAAGAACATTGCAGAAATGCGATGAGGATTGAAATCCCCACAGTACAACTACAAAAGAATCAAGGGAGAATACTGTCCAATGATGTATATTTCAGGACAAACCAGGACCACCAGATATGGGAGTTACAAAGGAGGACCTTCGGATCAACATTTGATTAAGTCCTAACCATCGAATCTTAGTAAGGGCAGATCAACAATGGGGAACCATTGCGGGATGCAAGGGTTTGAGTTAACAATCGTGCAAGTTTTGGTTTCTAAATAGACACCGACCAATTATCGTCACATTCCAATAGATATATGGTTGGAATCCATTCCACTAGCCCGAAACCCTGGAGCCTCGAAGTCACGAACAACCGAAATCCTGACAACCGTTGGATCATGTTGAGATTTTTGCATCAAAGATGGATCATTATTGACGCAGACCGCACCCTCTGCCTCAACAGAGGCCTCTGCGATGACCTCCCGGTCTTAAGGATCGTTCTAATTTTACCCTCGAGCCGGAGTGGCTCCTTCGATTCTCCCCTGGAATATTTATTTGAATTTGACCCACAGGTCTTTTTCGGCACCTTATAGCCTTTAGGCCCAGTTCTTTCTCTGTTCCCAACAAAAAATCACAATTGGGTTTCGGGGTTCTCCAATCCCCGATGTCACAACCCCAGCTTCCTTGAATTTGCGATCTCCGATATCCCGATGCGCTCCCTTTTTTCTTTAGTCCCTCCTGGCTATGTCCCTAGTCCACACAATCTCCTCTTATATGACCGCAGTCACACCTCTTATCGGGATTTGGGGTTTCGAATGTCAAAATGTATTAAACCTCTTGTCAACGGAATCCCCGATTTCCCGATTCTCGATTTCCCGATTGATGACCTTTCCTTTTGGGAAATTTCTCGAAAAGCTTCGATCTCGCCACGCGTCCTCTAGGATGGACGGTCCTCGCCACTTTAGGATTTTCACCGTGTAAATTCTCGATACCTCGTTATGATGAGATGATGTCAACTGGGTCCCACACAGAGCTTTCCTCTTTTCAGAAAATCGGACTTCGCCATTCCAAGTTGCAGGTCCTCCTTGTCTCCCTGACTCGCGAAATGACGATTCCCGACTTTCTTCGGATTTATGACGTGCGTCCCAAGTGGGTGGACGGTTCAGATCAACCCTCGGGTTTCACCAATTATATAAACCCAATCCACTTACCTATGCAAGTCCTGTTGACCAAAATGTCGATGGGGCTTCCGATCTCGTCCACGTGTCCCAATTGATGGACGACTCGATCGTTTACGGGATTTCCAACATGGATTTTCCCGATCTCTTGCTCGCAGAACTCCCAATTTCACGAATGCTGAAATTCCGATGGCCACGTCCCTCATCGAAACTTTCCTCCTCCTTTTCACGAATATTAAACTTTGTGCAACTCCTGGTCAATCCAACGGCTGGTGGGTATCTATGTGAAAATCCTACGGTCCACAATCTCCTGAGCTTGAACTCCGGACACAACCGTAACCTCCTCGCTTCTCTGGCAGATATGACGGCTGGCGGGATTTTTCTAATCCTCCCCACATATTTTTGACTGTCGGTCTCTTCCCTTTGATGATTTCTATGAAGGAAACCAAGGACTCTTCCCTGGACTTATACGCTTGTGCTACAAACTTCCGATGCCCCTCAATGTTTTTAAAGGCTTTACTCCTCCTAAGCTTCTCACAACTTCGAGCCTCAAATAGGATCTTTGCACGCACTCCTTGCGGCAAATCTTAGACACTTCCAAGTGTTGAATACCTTTGACTCTGCGCACTCCTGCAACAGTAGTCTCTCACACCTTACTCAGGTTCGCAACCCTGAGGCTTTACTTCGTCTGCGCACTCCTTGCACGACTCCTATGCCCAACTACACTTCTACGGAAATGAGAACAAATGCTACCTATCTGAACCCTCTGTCAACGCACTCCTTGCAGACACTTCGACTGCACTCCTTGCAGGAATTCTTGCTCAGATAGAGAAACAATTGAAACTCATTCCCTCTCCCTTTCAGAATTCAACTTGGAACGTGAAATCATATACACAGCATATCAAAGCAAATGTATAACAGGAAGCAAACATTCATGAGCATAACATCAATACAAAAAGAACAACACAAACCATGAATTTGAACCAATTCTTTCTATTAATTCAAACGTCTTTACATGGGTGTCCTTACATAGCTCTTTGCATGCTCTTACTCTTCCTTCTCTAGAATAATGTTACAATGCACAATGAGGGTGTCTATATCATGTTTCCCTCTTGTGCTCTCAAGCTGTCTAATCTAGAATTAAATTCTATCTACCTGCATTAACTACTTTAAATGCCTCCTACCTACTAAGGACGAGAGCGAGTTGCTCAAGGTCCGACTACATCATACAAGTGTGCTTCATCTTAATGGCTCATTTAAGATCGTGCAACAACTTCAAGGATATTTCAAAATTTGTACTAGCGTGTGTCCAGTTGTCTTTTGCCCTGTGTTGGCTCGCTTGATGTGTTGGTGATGCTCCTGCATCATACTCCCTAGCTTGAAAACTTTCATGGGCTCCTGTCCATGAGCTCCTGCACGGTCTTTCCATGCTTCTGTATCTCCACTTCATTCTCCCAGCTGGCATCTTCAACTGGATGATTCTTCCATTTGACCAGATACTCAAAGTATTACTTTCGCCTGGTCCTCTTGCCAATTCTTTTATCCAGTATGTGTTCCATTTGTGGCTTCTCTGCAACTGGCATCTGCTTCGTCCACTGGATCACTGGCTGCTCATTTCCAGTCTCTGTTTCTTCAGCCTTATATGGGTACAAATCTGAGATATTGAATATCGGAGAAATTTCGATCCCATCGGGTAATTCAATCTCATAAGCATTTGCCCCACATTTCTTCAAGACCCTACATGGACCGATTTTCTTCATCTTCAACTTATTATATGTTCCTCTCGAGAACCTTTCTTTTCTCAAATGTGCCAGAACCAGATCACCAAACTCAAACTGAAGTTGTCCTCTATGTTGATTTGCTCTTCGCTTATACTCCTGACTTGATTCCAGCAATTGTTCCTTCACCTGGCTATGAAGTTCCTTCATCGCCTCTATGAATTCCTCTACACTAGCGCTCCTAGTCTCAGTCTGTTCTGAATCCCTCAGTTTAGAAATTCCTCTCAGCTGCATACCATAAACAACTTGAAATGGACTTTTCCCTGTGCTCCTGTTGACTGAGTCATTATAAGCAAATTCTTCCTGTGGTAATATGTTGTCCCACTGGCTGTGGTGCTCTGTCACCAAGCTTCTCAGCAAGTCTCCCAGACTTCTGTTCACCACCTCTGTCTGTCCATCCGTCTGAGGATGATAAGCTGAACTAAATGCCAAGTTAGTGACCAGCTTCTTCCATAAGGTCCTCCAAAAATGCCCTATGAATTTGGTGCCTCGATCCGAAACTATACTCCTCGGCAACCCATGAAGTCGAATGACCTCTTTGAAAAACAGGCTCGCAATATGAGTTGCATCACTGGTTTTCTGACATGGGATGAAGTGTGCCTGTTAAGCCCTAATATTGGCTCATTACCACTTAATTGGGGCATATTAGATTAGTAATGTTATTTTATTTATGTCGGCTTTAGGTAATACCGACTTTAGGCCATTAGTTGTAATTTAGATTAGTAATGTTATTTTATTTATAGCCGACTTTAGGCCGGTAAAACCTCTAGTCTCTATATATGCATCAAGGAACTTGTTTTCATTTTGAATCATCTTGTACTTGAACATTTTAGGGTGGGGTAGGGAGGTTTCCCCTCGAGAGAGGAGTTATTATCTGAGTATCTCTTTTTCAAGGCATTGAGTGCTTTTCACGAGGTTTTCTATACTATATTGATGTTTGGTTCTTAACGCATATGGTATGGAGCTCAAGGTCTTGGGGTTTTATTGCTACATCGAGACCTTTGTGTGGAATTTTAAACATAACTTTTTTTTTTTTTTTTCTGGCGTTTCCGGAAGGAGAAGCTTGGAGGTATTTAGAGACAGATCGAAGATGCGTTGGGTTAAAATTCAACTCATGGATCTTATACTTTGGAGATACCAAGCATACAAGATCGGGTTCTGAATCATCCTGAAATGAGTCATTGTGGAGTTTTCTGCAAACTTTTCTATGACGTTTCAGACCCTGAAATCCGGAGCCCATTTAGAAAAATTATAATTATAGCTGTGGTAACAAGTTCTCTTCTGTCATCTTAAATTTGTAGATACACTGTGTACGATAGGGTGTTGACTAGTCCTATTGACTAGTCTCAAGAAGGAATATTCGAATTAAAGAATAATCATAAATTCTTCCTAGGTATCCAAATTGGGTGGGAATGGTTGCATTGGATCTTGGACCATCTGTAGTATTTCTGGCATGAGTTTCAAAATTTTATATGTAATTATTTTGTGCAGGAACCACTATACAAGTGAGATCTCCTGGAAAGGACAAAATGACAAGTTGTGGGGAAGTTACAGTAGAATTCCACTTGGCACATCCAATTTTGATCAGACCTATGGAATTCACAGGAGAGAAGACATATCAGAGAATACATAGGGAAGATTCATACCCAGAAGGGCTGGAAACTTGGGAGATACAATTGAACAAATATTGTCTAAGCTAGAGAACCACCTCAAATCAAGGTTCAAAGTGATACTCGGCCAACATACCACTTAAAGGGGAACTTCTACACCAAATAAGCCTCGAGGAGAAATCCTACTTGGACTCTTGATGAAGGGTGAAAATGAAGTAGGGACATAAATGAACTACAAAATAAGATGGGTTCAATGGAATCTAATTTGGATAATAAGATGGGATTCAATGGAAGCCCAAGTTGATGGATTCAATGGAAAGCTAAGTTTGATACTAAGATAGGATTCAATGGAAACTAAAGTTGGATACTAAGATGGATTCAATGGAAGCTAAGTTGGATACTAAGATAGATGGTTTAAAGGGGAGATCATGGAGTATTGAAAAGAATTTACCGTAATAGAGAAGACACACGAAAGTGAAAATGCATCCCATGGGAATTCATGATGTGGACACAAGAGGAATTGAATCAAGAATGGAGAAACTCAACTTTGGTTTGAGAGACCAACCATGTTCCTAAGATTGACATGAGGAATTTTGATATAGCCAAGGACCAGTCACATGGATATTTCAAATGGAACAATTCTTTGATCTCCATAATGTATACATACACAAAGGAAGGTATGAATTGCTTCTTTATATTTAGAACCTAATCAATTTGTTTTGGTATCCCGTGAAACTGTTCTCGCAAATCGCTCGTCCCTTGGACAATGTTCACGGAATAAATGATATCACACTATGAGGATACAAGGAGCAATACCTTCTTTAACCAATTGATAAATCTCAAACAAAAGGTTGGAGTTACGAGCACATTGAGAACTTCAAAGATTGAATATAAAGGTAGCAGATATTCGGATGAGCACTTGATTGATGTATTCATAGAACTTTAAAAGATAACATTCCAACATAGAGGGTTCGCCTTTGGGAACCCAAATCGTGGAGAATTCATTAAGGTGGCAATAAATGTTGAAAGTAAAAATATGGCTATGGCTACTAGAAGGGACCTATCCTAACATCTATAGAGAACAATGCTCCTTCTCCTAAAACACATCAACCTACAAGGTTGACACCTCAACAATTGGAGGAAAGAAAAGGTTTATGCTACAATTGTGACATTATGATACAGGTAAAAGGGACATAGAATTGATTGAAGAATTATTCTACATAGATTGTGAGAGGAGAGAGAACAAGAACAAGAACCATCTCAAGAGATAAGAAAGCGTGAAGCAATTTAGATGCGAAGTAGCTCTACGATATCATGTAATGCATTGGTGGAATTAGCACTCCTCAAACCCTCAAGATCGAAGGGATCATCAAAGAAAAGATTAATAGTCCTAATTGATTACAGTGCTCATAATTTCATTCTTTGTAAATTAGCCAAAGATCTCAGTGCTGTATCCAGCCCGAGGGAGTTTCAAGTAATTATTGCGGATGGAGGAACTATCAGTTGCTTTCGATACCAATAAGATCAATCTACTATGGAGATATGCAATGAATATTCCAATGATTTCTATACCAATGGGTGGTCAGGATGTTGTACTAGGAATCAATGGTTACAATCAGTAGGAACAATGGCTTTTAATTTTTCAAGAACTTTCAGGAAATTTTTTATTGGAAGGAAAAGGAATAGAGTTAAGAGGTATCACAGGGAAGCCCGATAGGGTGATAAGCTCTAATGTATGAAAAAATTATTGAAAAGGGGGCATCAAGGCATTGTGCAAAATATGCTCACTAGATGTTTCAAACATCCTAAGCTATCTATTCCTCAAGATCTCAAAGGATCATTGATAAGCATTCCAAAGTATTTGAAGATATTCCCAAGGTATCCCACCAAATCCGAAATCATGATCATGAAATTCACTAATTCCTAGGAGTGTTCCTACTAACTTGTCGAATGAGGATACCCTTATGCCCGAAGAGTGAAATTGGTACATGGTTGAAGAAATGTTAGAGTACAGCATCATTAGACCTAGCCAAAAGTTCTTACTCTACTTTGCACAGTGGTAATGGTATTCAGAAAAGATAGCTCATATGGCTTATGTGTCCGATTATAGAGAGCTCAACAAGATCACGTAAAGATAAGTTTCCCATTCCGTGATTGATGAATTTTAGATGAACTACATGGAACAATCTATTTCTCAAAATTGGATCTCACGTTAGGTATCATCATATCGAGAATGAAGGAAGAAGATATCCCAAAAACAACATTCCGAACTCATAGAGAGCCATTATGAATTTTGGTCATGCCTTTTGGCCTTGCAAATACACCTTCCACATTCAAGGGGTTGGTAATTCCATTTCCAAGCCCTTCCTTGAAATTGTGTTAGTATTTTTGATGATATACTAATCTATAGCAAAGTCTTGGGAGGATCATCGCAACATGTTGACAGGTGCTACAACTACTAAAGGAGCAACAACTATATGCCAAACCATCCAAATGTTTATTTGGGTAAAGAAGTGAAGTATTTGGGTCATATTGTATCTCATGAATGTCAGGTAGACCCTAACAAGATTAAAGACATGATGAAAAGATTTTGTCCGATTCGCAAAACATTAAAAATCTTAGAGTATTTTTGGGTTTGTGAGGTTACTACATAAAGTTTGTTTGGAACTATGGAGAATAACAACACGCATAGCAGGAACTAACTAGAAGGATGCATTTTCATGGACTCGAGGAGAACAGCTAAATCGTTTGAACAACTTAAGAAGGTGATGTGTAAAGATCACATCTTGACCACTCCGGACTTCACAAAACCTTTTATTGTGGAATGTGATGCATCGGAAATGGGGTGAAGTGCTATCCCTAATAAGAAGGAAGGCCCTTGAATTTTGAAATTCGACCACTCAAGGGAAGAGACACAAACCCATTTATGAAATGATGGCAATACCACATGCATTGAAGAAGTAAGTCCTTACCCTGTGGAGTTGGCACTTCAAGGTCAAAAGCAGGATCATGATAGTCTTAAATACTTCTTGGAACAAGACTATCTTGGAAGAACAACAAAATGGGTAACAAGATACTGGGTTATGATTTTGAAATCATCTATAAAAGGGAAGAAAATGTTGTGGCGGATGCACTCTCACGAAGGATGAATATGTTGAGGCCTTTCTACATTGCTATCTCGTTCATCCAACCGATTGGATAATAGAAACAAGGGATGAATGGAAGATGGCCGAAAAAGTGTGGACTCTCATTGAGTTTACCTTGGGATTACAGTGCATCATATACAATTACATGGAAAATGATTCACTATGGTACAAATATAAATTGTATATTTATGTAAGAACTCCCAACTCAAACAAAAGGTGCTATTGGGTACACACCTCTCTCTCGATGGGAGGGCACTCGGGGATTTTTGAAAACCTACCATAGAGTCAAGAAGGATTTTTTGGGATGGCCTTAAAGCTGATGTTCAAAGGTTTTGGTAGAGATGTTTGGTTTGCCAACAAAATAGGTGGAAAAAATTAAAATTGGTCTTTTACAGCCATTATCCATCCCAAATTATTGTTGGGAGGAGGTTTCCATGGTTTCCATCACGGGGTTACCAAAGTCTGAATGAAGAGTGTCATCATGAGTGATTGTTGATAGATTGACCAAGTCACTTTTTACTTTTGTGCATTCTCTCACCCTTCAAAGCAGATGCAGTTTCCACCCCAGCATTCCTTGGAGACGGTTCAAAAGCTGCATGGCAGCCCAAGGATTATTGCAAGTGACAGAGATACCATCTTCCAACTTGGACACTTTTGGACCGAATTATTTTTCTTGTTTGGGTACTCAATTGGTTCATAGCTCATCCCATCATCCTCAATCGATGGACAAACCGAGATAGTAGACAAATATACGCAAGGATACATTCGTTACTTTGTCTCTAATAAACAAAGCACAATGGTTCAAATGGTTACCCTTGAGAAAATGGTGGTATAACGCCCTTTCACAGCGCAACAAAAATGACACCATTTATGGCACTTTATGGATACCACCCTCCTTCCATCACTTCTTCTCTAAAAGGAAAAATCTAAACTTCAAGCGTTGGAAGATCACATGAGGAGTAACAACAAATTCTCCAAATCTTAAGGACAACGACCATGGCACAAAATGCATGAAACAACAAATGAGATCAACATCATAGTGAAAGAATTTTTAGAGTAGGGGATTGGGTATTTTAAGACTACAACCATACAAGGATGTCCCTCAAACGAAGCCAAGAAGGGATAATGCAAATTATCACTTAAGAAGTACTATAGCCCCTTATAAGGTGTTGCAAAGTTGGTACTATGGCATACAAATTGGGTACTTTGCATCTTCAGTACACCCAGGTTTTCCACATGTTTCATGCTTAAAGAAAGTTATAGAAGACAGAAAAGATCCCGGTTCAAACTATATTGCAGAACTTGGCGAGGAAGGGAAAAATGATATTGGAGCCTAAAACCATCACCGACACAAGTGCATGGCCCAGGAATAGATCCAGTTGAGGAGTATCTCATTAAATGGAGGAAACTACGGTAGAAGATTCCACTTGGGAAGATGAGTCTTTTATAAAGCGTCGAGTTACTCAAGCATTGGACAACACTTGTCTCAAGGGAGGTATGTTAAGCCTAATATTGGCTCATTTTACCACTTAATTGGGGCATGTGGCTTAGTAATGTTATTTTTATTTATGTAGGCTTTGGGCCATTAGTTGCCCCAGATTGGTAATGTTATTTTATTTATGTAGGCTTTAGGCCATTAAACCTCTTAGTCTCTTATACCAAGGAGACCTTGTTTCATTTTGATCATCTTGTGCTTGAACATTTAGAGGTGGGGTAAAGGAGGTTGCCCCTCGAAGGACTTGTACTTGAACATTTAAGTGGGGTAAAAGGAGGTTGCCCCCTCGAAGAGGCTTATTATCTGAAATTATCTCTTTTTCAAGGCGTTGAGTACTTTTCCTGAGGTTTTTCTATGCTATATTGATGTTTGGTTCTTAACAGTGCCATCTTGGAAAATATATCCACCACGACAAAGATCGAATTAACACCTCTTTCTGTTCTTGGCAACCCCAATACAAAATCCATGCTAATTGCATCCCATGGCCTCTTTGGTATGGGAAATGGTTGATAGAATCCTGCATTCTGCTTTCTCCCCTTCGAATGGTGACAAATTCTACACCTGTCCACAAATATTTTGACATCTGCTCGCATTCCTGGCCAAAAATATGATTCATTCATCTTTGCGAACGTCTTGTCATGACCAAAGTGCCCTGCCAATCCTCCACTATGTTTCTGCTTCAACAGATTCTCCCTCATGGAGCATTTTGGAATACACAGTTGATTACCTCTGAACAGTAATCCTTCCTGGATCATATACTCTATCCACGGGCTTCTGTCTCTGAGAATGGGATTCTCAGCTGCTTCATACACCTCCTTAAAATCCTGATCATCAACGTACATGTTCTTGAGATCATCAAAACCCAATGTTTTGATTCTGAACTCCTGCAACAACAAACATTTCCTGCTCAAAGCATCAACAATTTTGTTAGCAGTACCAGACATATGTTTAATCACAAAAGTGAAATTTTGCATATATTCAACCCATTTGACATGTTTCTTATTCAAATTTTCTTGTTGATTCACAAACTGCAGTGCATGATTGTCACTGTACAAGACAAACTCTTCCAGTATCAAGTAATGCCTCCATTTCTTCAATGCTTGAATAACAACATAAAACTCCTTGTCATAAGTGGAATATTTCAACTTTGCTTCATTCAGCTTCTCACTGAAATACGCTATCGGCCTGTCTTCTTGACTTAAGACTGCCCCTACTGCACATCCACTTGCATCGCATTTCACCTGAAATGTATTTTGGAAATACGGCAACACCAGAACTGGTTGTTCCGTGATTTTCTCCTTCAACAGATTAAAACTCTTCTCAGCCTCTTCTGTCCAGTGAAAATATTTATGTCTTTTCTTCACTGTATCCATCATCGGTGCACTAATTCCACTGAAATTCCTGATGAACTTCTGGTAGAAACTAGCTAACCCATGAAAACTTCTCACCTCAAATATGTTCTTCGGTGATGGCCAATTCTTGATCACTTCCACCTTATCCGGATCCATCCTCAAATTGTTTGCAGAAATAACAAATCCCAAGTAAATGAGCTCTGTTTTCATGAATGAGGATTTCTTCATGTTTATCAACAGTTTCTCTTGCTGTAATCTCTTCATCACAATAACCAAGTGTTTTAGATGCTCTATCTTTGTTTTACTGAAAATTAGTATGTCATCCAGATACATGATGAAAAATTTCCCGATGAACTCCTTCAGGACTTCATTCATCAACCTCATAAAGATACTTGGCGCATTCGTTAAGCCAAATGGAATAACCATCCATTCATACAACCCTTCGTTTGTTTTGAATGTTGTCTTCCATTCATCACCTTCTCTCATGTGAATCTGGTGATAACCACTTTTCAAATCAATTTTTGAAAAATATTTTGCTCCACTCAAGTAATCCATCAGATCATTTATCCTCGGCAATGGAAATCTATACATGATGGTTATCTTGTTAATTGCTCTTGGATCAGTACACATTCTCCAACCTCCATCTTTCTTTGGACTGAGTATTGTTGGAACAACACATGGACTCAAGCTTTCCCTAACCAAACCTTTGTCCAACAAATCCTGGACTTGCCTTTTAGCCTCTTCATTCTCTTGCGGCGTCAATCTGTACGTGGATTTATTTGGTAAACTAGCTCCTGGTATGAGATCAATATGGTGACTCACACTTCTGTACGGTGGCAATGAACGAGGTAGTTAATCCACTACTATATCAACAAACTCTTCCAGTAGTTCCTGAATTTCTTCTGGTAAATCATCCACTCTTGTGCTCGTCAAAACAATTCTAGGCTTTATGACCACAAAGAACTGTGGATCCTCCTTCTTCTTAACCTCTATAAGAAGTTCCTTCCCACTCATGAGAAGTACTGTATTGCTTACTAAAGGCTTCACCTCCTTATCCTTTATCGAAAGAAACATGTGTGTCTCCTCCCATTCTTCTCTAGGGTGTATGTGTTCATTCGCCCATCATGAATCACATTCCTGTCATATTTCCATGGTCTTCCCAGCAATAGATGACACACATCCATAGGAATGACATCACATAATATCTTATCATTATATCCTCCTATATTAAACTCAACTAAACACTGTTTAGTGACATTTACCTGATGTCCCTTTTGTAACCATGAAACTTTATATGGGCTTGGATGATCAGTCGTCTCCAGCTCCAGCTTCTCTACCATCTCTGTAGATACAAGATTATCCGTGCTACCACTGTCTACAATGACCTTGCATACCCTGTCCTTGGTCTTGCAAGAAGTCCTGAAAAGTCTGGTCCTTTGGACTGAACTCTCCACCTCCTTCTCGGGTGTCAAAAGGACTTTTCGCATCATCAACAATCTTCTGCCTTCAGCATCATTTGCCTCAACATCTCACCTCTGTGCCTCAACGATGTGAGTTTCTCCTCCTTCCTTCTTTTTATCTGGACACTCATAAGACTTGTGCCCATTCTTTCCACATGTGAAGCATGTGATTACTCCACCTCTTCCTCTTCCTCTACCTCTAGTACGAGGAAAAGTGTTACTGTCAGCATAATCTTTTCTCTTCTCAGTATGTTGTCTTCTATGTTCAGCATATTGTTTCCCTCGCTGTGAGGTTCCACCTCTCTATGTCTGTGTCTGAGGTTTCTTCCAATCCTCCTTAAGCTTATGATATCTATCTTGGGCAACTGATTTACCTCTGGGCTGACTCCTGCCTCAGCCCCTCTGACTTTGTTTTCGGCTCAGCTTCTCTTCTTCTCTCAGAGCCATTTGATAAGCATCTTCCACTGTCCAGATGGTTACCATGCTCATCTCATCTTGAATTTCATATCTCAGTCCATTCATATACCTAGCTACTTTTTCATCATTGCTTTCACGATGACCTGCCCTGATATTCAACCTGTAAAATTCCTCAGTATATTCCTTCATTGACATCAACTTCTGTCTCAGGTTCTGCATTCTCCTGAACAGAGTAATCTGATAATCCTTGGGGATGAATTTTTCTTTCATCTTTGCAATCATCCTGTCCCAGCTCTTAATTTTTTGCTTGCCTTGGCAACGCCTATCCGCTTGTAGTTCATCCCACCACAATGTTGCATGTCCTTTTAATCTCGTGATGGCATGCTTGACCTTCTTGTCTTCTTCGACATATTCATAGTCAAAGTAGGTGTCTAGAGCTCTAATCCAGTCTAGAAGCTCCTCTGCATCAAGATTTCCCTCATAAACTGGAATGCCCATTTTCGCCTTTGCATCCATTCTTGCAACAACTTTAAGCAAGCGCTCATTTGCTGCATCTTCTGCTGTGACTTCTTCTTCTCCATGTCCAATATCATCTTCATTTTCGGACTCACTGATATCTCCTACATCAGCTGTGTGTTTTTGTCTTATCTCCACGTCCACAAGTCTGACGCGTATGTTATGCAGATCTCTTTCTACTTCTGGATTCTGCACCTGTCTACCCCTTCCTCTGGACGTCTCCCTTTCCTCCTCTAGATTGGGTGATTGTCTATCTCTTCTTCTCGGCGGCATGGTGAATCTTCCTTCTCCCTGCTACAGAAAGCAAAGAATCTTTCCTACGCTCTGATACCAAACTGACGCAGACCGCACCCTCTGCCTCGATAGAGGCCTCTGCATTGACCTCCTGGTCTTAAGGATCGTTCTAATTTCAACCTCGAGCCGGAGTGGCTCCTTCGATTCTCCCCTGGAATATTTATTTGAATTTGACCCACAGGTCTTTTTCGGCACCTTACATCCTTTAGGCCCGGTTCGTTCTCTGTTCCCAACAGAAAATCACAATCGGGTTTTGGGGTTCTCCAATCCCTCATATCACAACCCCATCTTCCTCGAATTTCCCATCTCCGATATCCCGATGCACTCCCTTTTTTTTTTAGGCCCTCCTGGCTATGCCCCTAGTCCACGCAATCTGCTCTTATATGACCGCAGTCATACCTCTTATTGGGATTTGGGGTTTCGAATGTCAAAATGTATTAAACCTCTTGTCAATGGAATCCCCGATTTCCCGATTCTCGATTCCCTGATTGATGATCTTTCCTTTAGGGAAATTTCCTGAAAAGCTTCGATCTCGCCACACGTCCTCTAGGATGGACGGTCCTTGCCACTTCGATATTTTCACCGTATAAATTCCCGATACCTCGTTATGATGAGATGACGTCAACTGGGTCCCACACAGAGCTTTCCTCTTTTCTGAAAATCGGACTTCGCGATTCCAAGTTGCAAGTCCTCCTTGTCTCCCTGAATTGTGAAATGTCGATTCCTGACTTTCTTCGGATTTCGGATGCGTGTCCCAAGTGGGTGGACGGTTCATATCAACCCTCAGGTTTCGCCAAATATATAAACCCAATCCACTTACCTATGCGAGTCCCGATGACAAAAATGTCGATGGGGCTTCCGATCTTGTCCACGTGTCCCAACTGATGGATGGCCCAATCGTTTATGGGATTTCCAACATGGATTTTCCTGATCTTTTGCTCACGTAACTCCCGATTTCACGAATGCCGAAATTTCGATGGCCATGCCCCTCATCGAAACTTTCCTCCTCCTGTTCACAAATCTTAAACTTCGTGCAACTCCTGGTCAATCCAACGGCTGGCGGGTATCTATGTGAAAATCCTACGGTCCACAATCTCCTAAGCTTGAACTCCGGACACAATCATAACCTCCTCGCTTCTCTGGCAGATCTGATGGATGGTGTGATTTCACTAATCCTCCCCACAGATTTATGACCGTCGGTCTCTTCCCTTTGATGATTTCTACGAAGGAAACCAAGGACTCTTCCCTGGACTTATCCGCTTGCGCTACAAACTTATGATGCCTCTCAATGTTTTCAAAGGCTTTACTCCTCCTGAGCTTCTCACAACTTCGAGCCTCAAAGAGGATCTTTGCACGCACTCCTTGGGAGAATTGGGAAGTGGGAGAGAATAAACCAAAGTATTGAAGGTTGAAATAAACACCAACCGTAAATCATCACCTGCCAATAGATATGTGGTTGGCATCAATTCCACTAGCCCAGAACCCTGGAGCCTCGAATTCATAAACAACCAAAATCACGACAACCATTGGACCGTGTTGAGATTTTTGTGTCAAAGATGGATCATTATATGAAGTCAAATTACTCTAGGTTTATTCGAGGAATCTCACTTTCGGGAGAATTGGGAAGTGGGAGCGAATAACCCAATGTCCCGAAGGCTAAAATGAATCTAGACCATTGATGTAGAACTGATGACAGTCATTGGATCAAGGATTCATGAGATCCTGAATAGACAAAATCCCGACAACCATTGGATCGTGTTAATATTTTCCCATCAAAGATGGATCATTAGTTGAAGTCAAGTTACTCGAGGTTTAGTATGGGAATCTCACTTAAATAGAATTTGGAAGTGAGAGGGAATAACCCAAAGTCCCGAAGGCTGAAATGAATCTAGAACATTGATCTAGAACTAATCACAGTCGATTGATCAAGGATTCATGAGATCCTGAATAGCCAAATTCCCGACAACCGTTGGATTTTGTTTATATTTTCATTTCAAAGAAGGATCATTAGATGAAGTCAAGTTACTCGAGGTTTATTCGGGGAATCTCTCTCTGGGAGAATCAAGAAGTGGGAAAAGTGAATAACCTGAAGTCCTGAAGGTCAAAAAGAGTCTAGACCATTGATCTAGAAATGATCACAGTCATTAGATCAAGGATTCATATGAACCTACAACCATTAGATCCAAGAGAAGGACATGTCACACATTAGGCAGTCCACGTCAGTAAAGACCACGTCAGCAAGGAAACATGGCGCAATCAAATGGTGACAAGTGTCAAGTTCCATTTGGAATTTTAAGTACACATAAGTCACAAATATAAGTGAAATGTGGCAGCCACTTGGATAGTGACAAGTCAACAGTGACATCAACAAGTCATGTCACTCTAGTGATTTTTCCTTTGGGGGAAACCAACAACTACCTGAAGAGTCGAAGACCAAATTCAATGCTAACCATTAATCTAATATCCTTCAGATTCTCACATGACCGTTAGATCAAAATGTAGTAGAAATATGACGTAAGGAATCCCATGTTGACCACTTCGACACTGACCAACTCTAGTGGAAATTGGAACAAAAATTACCCAGACCTACGAACCCCCGAAGTCCCGAAGTAAATAGTGGTCATCCATATCAATATTTGATTAAGTCATAGTCGTTGGACTAAGAAGTGGAAGGATAGTGTAAGGATCAAAGCTAGACCGTTGATTTGGTTATGGGAATCATGCTAACCATTAGATCAATCATTGTGAGAGGTCAAAACATCAAAGTACTGGATGAAAGAGAAAACTCCTGAAGGTCGAAGTCTGGAGGACTATGTTGGGTTATGAACACATAATCCAGGAAGCGCTGGGAACATCGCTTAAATTTATAATCTCATGGTTTTGCACATATGGTCACATGTAAATGGTTTGAAGGAAGTGCCTCTATAGAATTCGATTTCTGCAATATTTGTAGAGACATGGAATCAAGTTAAAAACAAAATCAATCCATATCAGTGATCGATTTATGAAAATCACTCAAACTAATTTGAAAATCCTTCATGATAATGTTTGAATAATAATGAAGGAAAAAAAAATATTTTGTTAATCTAAATAAAGAGGTGTGATGGTCCAAACAAATGGACACAATGATTCATAGCTCACACCAGTTGGGTGACTATATAAGAAAGGAATAATGGTGAAGAAGAAGTGTTTTTGTAGTCCAGATCAAAATATCAAACTAGCAACAGATTCTAAGAAGAAGAACTAATGATTCTTATGAAATGAGGGTGGAAGGGAGGAGCATGGAAGGATTCATATCCTTTAATAAGTAAGTGTAATTTAAGGGAGTTGGTGTTTCTTGGGGTTGATTCCCTAAAGACAATGGATTTGGTGCTTCCTAGGGCTGTGTTGACTGGTGTATGTGAACACACCGTCAACGAGAAGGGAAGATCCACTCCAAGGTTTTCTAATTAACCCAAGTCATTTAAAGTAACCTACCCCAATGGGTTTTATGGCTCCGTTGGCCAGTAAAAATACTAAGATAAACTAAGAAAACAAAGTGAATATCTATCTATACAAAATGCTATGTACATTTTCTACTTTATTTATAAAATACCACAAAGTCTTATTCATATACAATACTTATGTAAAAATACAAGGTTTATGCAAGCCTTGTGAAACTAGAAATTGCATTATTGAAGCAGAGTTTAAGTCACATATGTAATATAAAGAAAAAAAAATTGCAACTAATTAATAACGAGAATGAAAATGATTTGTAATGATATAACTAAAATGATCAAAGCATTTTAGCTTAAGTTTTTAATCATTATTCATTCAAAAAAAAATTAACTAATTAAAGATAGCTAACCTATTGTTGATCATCAATAAAAGAAAGAACTGGGATATTTGTCTTCCTGTGTAAGGTATGCTCCAGTAACTTATTTTCCAAGCAGAAATCTATGGCAAGCACTTTACGGAAAATAAAAAGGAAAATTGTGATATTACCTGAATAAATTCAAGGTGATTTCAATAATTTGAAAGCTCTTTATAAGAAACAAAAAGACGAATATAATCCTTGTGATGTTATGTGATTCAAAAAAACACAGAGATGAAAACAAATCCAATCATCTGCAATTAATATAACAAATTCCAATGTTCGATATAACTCAGAGCACAAAGATATTTTTTTTATATTTATTGTACCACATTAATTGTAATAACCAGAAATGATGAACTATATCATGAAAAGAAAGAAGAAAAACATTAAACCATATAATGATGAATAGACAAAAGCTAACTCATGCAATATAGGTTTTATTCTTTGAAAATTTTGAAAAATAATATGACTAATAAATGATTCACATCACACAATTTTCTATCCAGACTAAAGCCACAAAGCATACTGTATTTTCATATCTTTCATTCAAAAGAATTTAGTCCATGCTTCCAGGTTCAAAAAATCACCCTTGTATCTGGGAAAGTATGAGTATTTAAAACATGCCATTGATCTGTTTCTCATATCCAAAAGATAGAGACATATCTTCACAAATAAAGTTTCTTAAAAAATAACCTTTAATATAGGTATGCAATAACAACCTTCTCATAATTTTGCAAAAATGGTTACATCATTAAAACTATTTTTTGAAACTGTTTAAAAAAAATTACTTGCAAATCATAAGCATCTCATAATGATTCACTTGTTTCATCGACACTTGAAATTCGCTCCTTCTCAAACCTGAAAAGAATAAAGATAAAATTTAATTAGAAAAATAAATATATAAACTAATTGTAGACAAGATACAAAATCTACGATTCTGTAGCCAGTATAATAAAATATGAAACTAAATTCAGTTACAACAAACCAATCAAATCATTAAATCTAAGAAATTGTTTACCAATTCAAACATTCGAAAACGAGGAATTTGGCATTTCCAAATTCATAACAACATTGACATTAGATGAGTGTTTAATAATGATGTCCCCTTATTTCTTGGGTCTCTTGTTTGCCCTGGGAGAAGTTTGTTGCATACTGACTCTCAAGTCCGAATTTTTCCTTTCCAAATCTATATTTCGAGCCAGCACCTGGTTAAGACGGGCTTGCAAATACATGATGTATTGATAGTATCCTTGAATCCAAGTGAAGAATTCCTCACAATACACTTGTTCCAGTCCCGAAAGAGGACACGTATTGTTTTAGTTTAAAGGCTTACCTTGTGCCATCGTCATCTTCAGATCATTCTGTATCCCTATAAACCCTTCATGTTCCCTTAAAAATGGAGGCAAATTTGAAATGAAATCATATTATGGTGAATCCACTCTAGTGAAATCAAATCTTACAAAATCGACAATTTTTTTTTCCTTTATTACTACTGTCGAAACGAGCTTGCTATGATTTTGACATCGGTTCCTTGTCATCCTCGACAAAATCCTGCTACTTCTCTTATTTTTAAAATTCAGGTCATTAGCATCCTGTTTAATTTGTTTCCCCTTTATTTTAATTTTATTGTTATCCTCTGTAAACTTAGGCTACACTGGACCAGGGGAGTTTGGTGACCTATCCCTCAAACGACTCGAAATTTCTTCCAAAGTTATATTGGGAATGAAATCACATTTTATGGAATTGATTTTAATTACAGGACGAAGCTCGATCAAATGAATGGTAGGTAAGACAGAGTATTTCGAGATCTTCACCTCAACTCAGAGATCTTGGAGAGGATGAGAAGAAATACTTGGAAAGACAGGTTCATCATTACCTAGATGTAAATGAGAAATGGGCTCAAATTCTAAAGGAATAAACCCATTCCTAAAAAGAAAATTTTGTCAGGTATCCCTTGTGTTCAACAATTGGGAATTCACTAAAATGTGAATCAAACCATGATGGAACATGATAGATTCAAGGTTAGGGTTCTGCCTCTGGTAGAACTTAGACATTTTCTGAAGGCTCTTGAGGAAATACAAAGGCAAATTCAACTTGAACCCTAGAAAAATCATCAGAAATTGTATGTGAAACAAAAACACCATCCCATAATGCCCTTCATAAGTAATAAATTATTTTATTACCAGCAGTAAGCCATGCCAATGGGTTTTAAACCACTCTATAGGCATACCTTTCACATTGTAGCGTAACCTTTTGGAGACCAACATGGAATGTCACGATATACCATCTATATTCAAATTCTTAAACCACCGATCACCTTCCCGTGACAAGCCACTTGCCTTGGCTATGGATTTCTCACTCACCTACAACTGAATGTCACCTACCTTAGCTTTGGTTCCATCGAAATGTTTAGCAAAAGACTGTGCAACCTCTAGGTTGAAACCCTCAAAAGAATGAATGAATTTTTACCCAACCAAAATGGACCAGGTTTTTTACAGCCTCCTCATGAGATAATAATACTTGTGAGCCATTCGGCTCCACTCTAATCATAGGGGCCATCAACTTGCGAATGTTGTACCAAAAGACGCAAAATGGAAGAGTATGTGCTCAATCAAACCCAAAACAATAAATGGTTGGTTTTTCATGGCTAACAGTGAACCAACAAATAAGGGCTCGAAGAGACACTACCATGATTTCCACCCCTTGACTTGATTAACCACCCAGAACAAGAGGAATGAAAACTCAAAACCCACTTCATTTTGTAAAACCTACTCTATGGTCATGAAGGACCATCCTGAAGATGAACTGAGTGTGGTTATTGATGAATAGGATAGAGAGACGATAATTTCATTGAATGGGTGTTGACCATGTCACAAGTTGACAAGATAGTGACAAACAACCCATCATAACATTCAGATCATATGGTGGGGGAAAAAACACATAACCGAAATTCGCAAAGGATAAGAAATGCATTAAAACTTTGAAAATTGGTTTAATAACAAGATCAAATAAATAACACATCGATTCCGTTTTTATGCTAAGTTATGAATTTTTTTGCAAAATTTTAACATCGTTGCACATTCACCATTGAAACATAGTCTAAATTCTTTATGATTTTAGATTTCCAATAAATCCAAACAGTTTTTTCAATTACACAAGGTGAACACCTTAAGGGTTTAGTCAATGTCATTGTGAAAATATTTTGATTTCATGCTTTCCAGTCATGAAATTGAAATGGGTAAACACTTTTTCTATCAACAATATAAATTCAAAAAAACTTATCAACAAAAGTAATCACCACAAACAACTCGATTGGATCCTCCATTCCCGAGCCATCAAGTGTGAGAAGGAAAGACAACACATGGAAATGAATGAAACTGATCATGCCACCACCATGATCAAACCTACATCATGATGACACAACAATCCTTGGCTGGATCCTCCATACACGAGTGTTCCAAACAATTTTTACAGACAAAATGAAAATAAATAGGAAACTGACTTATATTAATATGAAAGTCTGAAATCGATGACATAACTAGAGAAAAGCTCTGGCATCACAAGCATTAAAAAATTGGGAGCTCTTCTCAAACCCAAAAGACCATTACAAAATCAGAGAAATTTGTCTATATACTCAAAATTTCACCATTCTTCCATGGTGTTGCATCTTCTCCGTCATATTTCACCTGCAGTCTCCTATGCGCACACCTTCCTTTGTCAGATGTGATCTTGACTTTGCCAGTCCCTCTAAGTCTCTTCTCTTTTAGATTGTTCACGTAGTGTTTCTGTGCACATGATTTCAGAACACCTGAGTTGAAAGTCTGACTTCACGGTCAGACGGTTTTGACTTTAATTCATGGGGGAGGCGATGCTCCAACCAACTCCCCCACTTCATAACTGCTTCATCGGGATCAGGATGACCCAAGTCAAACTTGGCACCTAGGAGATGTGGCAGCCTCTTCTTGGCCATATTTTCCATCTGGACCTGAGTTGGATTCTTACTAGGGAGGCATGACAGGTGGTCATAGATGCTGACGGGATGACTGGCGCAAAACATGGATCAGTTAATGATTGGTGACCAGGGAGATGAAACAGATATAGAGTGGTGATTGGGCGTACATGGGAACCACAAAAGTGGGAGTTGAGGTGTAAAGGAGAGGGAGAAATGTGGCGCAGGAAGAAGATGTGGAGGAAGAGGGGAGGTTGCGGTGTGATGGGTCCAGGAGTGGGGACCCGACACAAGTGGAAGTGATGTGGAGTAGAAGTGGAGGACACATGGTAGGAGGTGAGAGGGTGAGGCATGAAGACGGGATGATGATGAGTGGAAGAAAGGTGTGAGAGAGTGAAAGGTGGATTAGAAGTGACAGATGTGACAGACATAGGGGAGAGATGGAGTGGGGGACAGGTGTCGGGAGAGAGGGAGGTGATAAGGGCGAGCAGTAGGCGGTCTACTTGGAGGGAGGGGTAGACGATTAGT
>SNQJ01S0021147.1:170152-205670 GCA_010110895.2 Picea sitchensis | reverse complement strand
TGGTTTTTCAGTTTTTTTTTTCTAATATAGTTTTTTTTATTACTTTTTATTTTTATTTATTTGTTTATTTTAATTTTGTTTTTTTGAGGTTAGGGGATATTTTTTTCCTTTTCACTTTTTCTTTTTTCTTATTTATTTTTTAATGTAAATTAATCAGAAAGGATCGCGTAACGGTTTTTTAATTGTGATAGTATAAGTTATTGGGCCATGATTTCAATCAAGTTGTAATTTTAACTCCAAAAATAAAATTGGTGCTACTAGTAGCATTACTTTTTAATTCCAAGGTGAATTTTAAGTTTTTTGTCCTATTGTCAAAGCTGTGATATCAAACAAGTCATAATTTTAATCACCTCCCAAAAAAGAGTTATATCCGCAATGCCACTTTTTTATTTGGGGGTAAAAGCAACTAATAAATGCGGCCTCTAAAAAATGATAACTCTAGAGAGTTCTCATTAGACTGGTAACTTTATTATTTTTGGGATAAGTTTTTTAACATGAATCTGCTTTGGAATAATCAAGTCATTGGGGGTGGTGATATGAATTTCTCTATTGGGTTTTCATAGGTTTGGGGAGAAAATTATTCAGTAGATCAACTCTCAAATTATTTTGTTCAAAAACTCGAGAAGTTTGGATTAATGATGTGGCTCCTATAAAAATCAGACCAATGTGGAGGAACACAAAAGGTCGGTTGGGAAAGAGTCTATAAATTACTAGATATGTTTTTGGTGTTGGAAGGGTTGATGAATGATTTATGGAGGATTAAGCAATGGGATGGGATGGGGAATCAAACCACTTTCCCACAGTCTTTCTAGAAATTGCAAGAAACAGAGGAAAATCCTCCAAGCCCTTTCAAGTTCAACACATAAGAAGGATCGTGAATTTGTTTAGGTAATAGAACCCCAATAGGTTTGTTTTAATAGGGATCGAAGAGAGTCTCTATCAGTTCAGATTGAATTAAATCTAAAAAATGTAAAGGAAGCAACCTCCAAGTGGGCTTATGAAAAAATTATTAAGAAAGAGAAGAAACTAAAGAAGGTGAAAGAAAATTTGGAAGGTGTAGTGTCACTTTTCACTAACGAGGTTTTCAAACCTCTCAGTAACCAATCTGTACATGGACTTATACATAAAACATACAGAATTGTATAATCACGTAATAAGTAACGACAAGAGATACATTTAGTTCTCGGAGACAAACATATAGTTATTGTTATAGTTAGACAATCCATAAGTTTCAACAGTAATTCATTTCTGGTGGAAACATGATAGAGTCAAGCTTGATCATGATGAAATGTGGTAAGAATATAATTAACCACTTATCTTGTAGCGGTGGAGAAATCCACCAACCAAATGCATACTACGAACCTCCCGGTAGTAGACGCGCTCCTCATTCAGCAGATTAGGTCACCAGTGGGCCCGGAGCTCAGGGCAAAGGAATCGACTGCAGTGAGGTTCTGAGGAATTGATCACACACATCCACAAGGACAGAATGCTCTCCGGGGAATCTCCCACGCTCACTTGCCCAGACCCTCATTCCCCACTTGCTGTTCCACCCGAGGGAGAGTGCACCTGCGGGCGGTCCCGCCCATTGCCGGTCTCTCCCGCACAACAGGTTGCAGACGGTGGGGCGGGCTCCGGGTTATTGGCGGCGGCTTCGGGGTTCGCTTCCAGAGCTCTCTCCTTCCCTCTGGCACTCTCTCACACGGAGGGTGGCTCCGCAGGTTCAACAAACCTCCGCGATCCGAGCTGGCGTGCCACCCGACAAACATAGGAAAATGGACCGCGAGCCAGAACCAATTAATGATCACGGGATGTTCTCTCGGTCAAGATTTGAGAATAGGGCTCCACGCACAAGATCACTCATCTTTTCCTGGGAAAACAAAGACACTTCCCCGAAATTGACATGGACATTTCGTTCAGGGAACTCACACACTATTTTTCTCTCACAGATAGACTCCATGGTTCTGAACAAGGTAAACACACATTCTTTAGCACCCCACACAGGCTTCCCCCCCTGTGACAGACATACACAAGGTCTCTTGTGTATGTCTGTTACAGAGATACACGAGGTCTCTTGCAGTCTGGCTCCTCCGGCTCCTGCTCAAGGTAGTCTGGTCGAATGGAATGCGAGAGATTTCCTTTTTCCTCCCATGGTTGTTCCTTTATGTTTTATTTGCATGCTTTAGGGTGGACATTTGTCACCCTGAGATTTGCATGCGTTCCATCTGCATGCTTCCCTGTACACGCCTTTTCCTTTTGCTAGGAACTTAGGATAAAATAATATGCGCATGGCTTTTTAGGAAATAATATTAAAATATTATTCGGGCCCTAAGCCCACAGGCTCAACCTTCGGTATTACCTACCACCTTCTAGCCCCTTGTTTCTTTCCCACTCTGTGGACTCTCGGTCCCCCCCTTCACTCATTCGCCATTAGTCGATGCGCGGAGATTTTATATTTTGGTAGTTAATACGCACATGCACAGCCACAAGAATTACAGCAATGAGGGCTCCACGGCCCTCAAACACTTAGGCTTCATGTCCTAACAAACACATAAGCCAACTGTCCATTATACAAAACTTGGCTCACCGACTATAGAGCATTTACAATTCATTGCATATAGCCTTGATGCAGCCAGAGGCTGACCTTGGGGACCTGTCCCCTCCCACTTATTTTGCACTATCCTGGAGAGTTACAGCACATCGCATCTGCGGGGTTCTTCAAATTTTAAAAAGGAATGCCGAAGGGTACTGCCGCGCTAACACGCCATTACCGCTTCCATGGCGTCCTCGGGACCGCGTGCAGGTCCATTGGACCTTTACAAGATCTATAGCTTCGATTCCAGTTGTTTGCTTTCACGTGCAATATCGTCTGAGGATGTACTTGCAGGACACTTTCTGGTTCGACCTGAATCACATTATAGTCGATAACATGATTAGCATCGGTACATATTTCTTAAGCAATGAAAAAATGAAACACATTATGTCGATCCTTAGATCACGGGTATCTGACATGTATACAGTGGTCCAATCTTTCCGGGATCAAAATGGACCACAAAATCTTCGCGCCAACTTGGCGCTTAACTTCGGGGGAACTCTGTTAGTTTTCACTTTGAAAACATGGTCACTTAGCGAATTCTCTATGGGTTACATTTACTATCATTAACTTTTACTTTGTCTGAGCGACTTTTGGGAGTTACGTTTGATTTTTATTGGCTGATCTTCCATCTCTTTGGTAGTTCAGGTCCAACTACTACACTGCCAGTTGGATTATCCCATTCCAGCAGGTGTTACTTTCTTCCATGAAGTGCTTTGAATGGGCTCATTTTTCAATGATGCATGATACCCCTACGTATTGTGGCGAATTCTGAAATGCGGTGGTGCTTCTACCCACCTTGATGGTTTATCCATCACATACATTCCGACATGTCTATTACTCTGTTTACTCTCTGTCTGTCCATCAGACTTGGGATGGTACGTTGTACTGAAGTTTATATTCGTTCCGAATCCTTTGAACGATCCTTTCCAAAAATTTGAAGTGACTTGGGATCTCTATCAGACACAAATGTCTTAGGAATTCCATACAGCGTGCAACTTATTTTAAAGATATGTCGGCAACCCTCTGTTTTCTCGTGGGTGGTTTTAAGTGGAATAAAATGGGTAGCTTTGGTAACGTCCACCACTACCATGATTGAATCATGTTGCCTTGCTAACTTGGGCAACTTAGTGATAAAACCAATGGTTAACACTTCCCATTTATTCTCTAGAAATGGTAATGGTTGTAGAAAAAACCGTTGGGTGCCTATGCTCAACATTAACCTTCTGGCACTCCATGCATTTGGTGATGTATTCAACAATTTATTTCTTCAAACTCAGCCAAAAATAATGACCTTTGGTGATGCCGCGGTCTTTTTGATATCCGATTGTCGACGCAAGTCACATTATGTCATCTCTTTAGAATTTCCGACTTCAATTCTGGGACATTTGGGTACATATACTGTTCTTATGCGGTAAACCATGTCGGTTCCCAAGTTGTAACTTTCCTTGTTCGGTGGTCTCTCAAATTTGTTGTAGCTTTGCTACCGCGATTTTTTATCTTTTCATGAAATGTCCGGCTATTTCACGGCTTACAAGATACGTCTTTCATCTCGATTCGGTACATGCTAATGGCGTAACATGTAATTAGTGCACTTTTCTGCTAAGTGCACAACCACCTTACTGCTCCCTTTGATATGCTTGTAAAGTCATATTCCTACCAGAAATTGACTATCTAATTTTGCCTAGCATTCTGGGTTGGTTGCTCAAATAAATATTCGGACCATTATGGTATGTTCTCAGCTTGAATCTCTTTCAACGAAGTGTCTCCATTTCCTCAAGGCATGACTATTCTTTGCTTGACTCCAAATCATTAGTGGCATAATTCTTCTCATGTTCCTTCAACTTTGGGACTCATAACAAATTACAAATCCCTTGGTGAAGTTTCCACTGACCCCTCCTTACGCATCGTGAACGCTACATAATCGCGTAATGCGGATGCGCAGCGTTCGAGGTTAGACACTGAGATCTTGGCTGCTTCAATTGTTGGAAGTTGCTCTCTCACGTCTTGATCCAGCAGACTTCTTTCCCTTCAGCGAAGTGATAGAATGGGTATCCTTGAATCGATATAAACCTCCATAGTAGCACCTTAGGACCCTAAAAGATCTAACTACGTCACATTTCAACGGCCATTCACCGAATGGCGTACCGGTCTGGCGATCCCTTCTTCATGTATTATATGCCCCAAGTAGTAGATGCGCCTTTTGGTGGCGCGACACCTTTCTGACTGCGTGTGGTGTTCTCTCAACACTTGTAGCACCATTCTTAGGTGTTGTTCATGTTCTTCCTACGTCTTGGAATACACCAAGATATGCGTCCAAGAGATTTACTATGAAAACTTGTCGGTCGGAATTTATGAACACTCTCCATTCATTAAGCACATAAAGGCCGGCGGTGGCGTTGGACAATCAACGTCCTGCTTCAACTCATAATATTGGGTACCTTGCCATTACGAAGGTCTTGTTATCCTTACTTGATGATATCCGGACCTGAGATCTGATGTGAAAATACTTTTTCATCCTTTAATTGATCAAAGATCATCAATCCTTGGAGGATGTTGTTCTTAATGATTGACTTTATTCAACCCTTGAGAAAGTCAATGCGATATCATCGTCCATCTTTCTTCTTCACAAATAGGGGCCAGGGCTCCCCCCGGTGACCATATTTGGGGCGAATGTAACCTTTCGCTAGTAGCTCGGTACGGTTGCAACTCTTTCGACTCTGGTGTGCTCATTCTATAAGAAACCTTTGAAATTGCTTGGAGTTATGCATCATATTTATAGGAAATTGATGGCTTCCTCTTGGGGTAGTCTAGTCCTGAAACCCGTCCTCAAACTCTTTGAGCACCCTATGGTCTTCGATTCCAGAGGACCACATTTTGGAATACTTCCACTTTGAAATAATTGACCTTCGTCTTTATTTCTTAATTTTGCATGGTGAGATTTCCCTCCGCGATTGCGGCTGCAGGAATTCCTTGAGCACATTACGATTTCCCTCTTCCGTTGAACATGTGGTGACTTGTTACGACAATCGGAAGGAGACGTAGTCTTTGGTCCAACTAGTCCATCCCGATTAAACAATCATAATATGGCCTAAAAGACTTGGCTGTTCAATTGACCTTAGTGCTCATTCCGCTCCATCACAGAGGGACTTAACCAATTCGATGACCTTCCTCTTCATCCATGGATAGCGCACTATGAACTTCTCATGTTTGCTATTTGTTAGATGAAAAATTTCCACCACTCTCGGATCTACAACTATGGCTATCTCTCGAATAAATTAAAATAGCAATAGTTTGGGGGTTGATCATACCTTCCACTTCAATCATGTCGCGATTGAACTTCCGGCTTTACTTATTGGCGGGGCTGGTAGTCTCGACATTATAACGCCCATATCCTTCCTTTGTTCCCGACGATGAATAGTATGGGCGGTTCTTGCTGTCTTTATTGGGGGCAATCCTGTTACCTATGATTCCCTTCATTTAACCTCCATGGGTGAGCCTTGGCATCTGTTCCTCCCTTCGACTTTCTGGGCTCTTTAAATATGATTTTCCCAAGATTTGTTTTAAAAGGAGCTTGCTTCCATACGCGTCTGTTGCTGCTTGAAACCTCTTGTCCCAAGCCTTCTTGCCCCAGAAGGTGGGCTTTCTCTTTGTTGTTGTTATAGGCATTTCCTTGTATGGTTTCTTCATGGTCTTGGGATCATCATAATCATGTCTGCAATGGAAGGTGGCGGTCCTCGGATACCTCGGTGGCGATGCTTATTAACGATGAAGGGCAGCACCTCGGTAGTTCGGAAAACTTCGTTCGCCATCCAATGGTCATGTTGCCCTGAGTTCGAAGAACTCCTTCATCTTCTGTCGCGGTATCTTTTAGTCAGGTGTTTCTTCTCAAAATGCCTCTTAAACTCCTTCCGCGTGATACTCTTTTTCTCTCTAATGTGCTGCGCCTGGCCGATCCCACCACGTATGCGCTTTTCCTTTGTTGGTACGTTGCAATTATTCCTTCTGCATGCGAGGAATAATTCTGTAGTTGGAGTATTTCTTCATGCCCAACAACCATGTCACCGGCATCTTCCTCCTACTTATGTTCTCCATAGATATTTGAGTTTGTTTTATTTATCTCTCGCGCCGTTTCCTCCTTCCGGTTTTTATGGCTTTCTATTAGTAGGGAGGGGCTCAAGCTGTATTGTCTCACATTAGAATGTTTGCGGGAGGCTATTTGGGTAATGGAAACCTGCTTTCTGTAAATCCGCTTCTTCTCCGCTGATTTACGCAACTCTCTATCATACGGGTCTCTTCCTTCTCAAGTTTCTTCTCTATTCTTTCGAAACTCTGCAAGAATCTTAAGTTTAACTTCCCTTGCCGATCACTGACTTACATGAGCTTTCGGCTATCAAATCGATGCTCATTGGCCTCTCTTTGCAACCCTTCAATGATTTTCATCATATGTCCTTCCTTATCCATCTTTCATTACCCATTAAGAGTTCGATCCTTGACTCCCGGATGTATCATTTCCTTCGTTCATCATCTTCTATTTGATTGCTTGCTTTTCCCCACTCCATACTTTTCGGCGTTGATTGGCGGGTTTTACGACGCCCGTTAGACTTTTGCACCTTTTCTACGTGCAATTAAATTTGAAATTTAATGGGGCCATTAAACTAGCCAGCCGAACAATCCCACCAATATTTATAAGCCGGTTGGACAAACTAAAATTTTAGGTAAATAGGTTTCTTGAGCTGGAAGTATCATCATATCTCCTCCCATTTCTTTCGCGTTTGAGGCAATTTCCCAGCGATTTATGGCTTTTCGTCAATCTGCGCAATATAATATCGCGAGGCGACCAATTTGTCGAGCCGTCTCTTGACAATTGGTCATATTTCATAACCATCGATGTTTAATAAAGTGTTTCAATTTCACGGGTATGCGAGCTACGTTATTTCTGTGTTTTGAGATTGTCGAAACTTCAATTCGAATATTCGGACTTCCGGGACCCCTTGAGTTTTGATTTGAGGACTTGAGTTTTCGGAACTGCATCTTCACCGGCATTTGGGACTTCAAGTTTCGGGGTTTGATGACCTGAGGCTTTCAACCCGCTTTGTTCTCCAAACCCGACTTCCGAAATTCCGACTCACTCTACCCTACGGGTCCGATTGTAAATTACTACCGGTGTACGTGGCAGTTCATATAAGGGTCCACGATAGCTTTCAATGACATCATCGGGGTCCCACCTTTCGGCTTCTCTTCCTCGTCCCCATTGGCCGATGGTACAACTCCCGTGTCCATATTCCTAGAAAATCCGTGATTGAGGATCTTCCTTAGCGAGATCCTTTGAGGTTTGGGCTGATATTCGATCGCTCACTCCACAGCCTCGACTGGGCTTCAGAGACTCACATGACCTCCCTCCACTGACCTGATCCTTACACCTCTGCTCCGGGGGTTTTGGACTTTCCAATCTCTGCGGCCTGTCTATCGGATTAGCGATTCCCGAACCCGTTCGATGGATGACTCTTCTATCTGGACTTTCCCCAATTGCTTGGATGCGCCGCGTCCACCGCGAATGGGCAATCGATTCAATCACCGAGGACCCGAGACTTTGATTCCCGTTGACAAAATGCTGTCAACTCAAAATACGGTAGCTTTGTATCTGAAGCCGTTACTCGATCTCCACCGTGTCTCCAGCATTTGGGCCGGCTCGGATCGCATCACCGGGGACTTGGCGATTGCAAGATCAAAGCAGCTCCTATGGCAGATGCAGCGTGTCGAATGTCCAGAATTGGACGATCAGCATGCATCCTTCCTCAGACGGATGGCTCAGGTTGTTGTCGGGACTTTTACTATGAAAATTTCCAACCTCCTGACATCGTGACTCCCAATATCGCAATTCCCGATTTCCCAAAAATGGGAAATCTCACGACACAATAGTCCTTGATCGCCGGACGGTTTGGGTATCTGGCCCGGAGCTTTAAGCCCTAGTTTTACGGGTCTTTGCCGGTTACCTCCGGCGAGATCCAACGGTTGTCGGGTTTTGGTAGAATCGGCTGGATGGTTTCTAACTAACTTCGGGATTTCGGCGTATCGCGTTCCACCTTCACGATGCCATTCCAAAGGTGTTCGTCGGAACGCACATTTTTGTTTATTGTTTATTTTTATTTTTTATTTTATTTTATATTTTTTCGGTCGAGATGTCATGAGGGGCACCGCCTTCCCTCGAGCGGATCCTAAGGTTCTAACACTGTTGGTGTGGAGACTTATCTCCCTATGACCATAGACCACACCGACTGCGGTTTCTTTTACACATTATACTCCACGAGTTCTTAATAAAGCTTCGTCCAAGTGTCTCATTGGCGGCAACCCGAGCAAACCAAGGTCGAGGTGGTCCTCGGAATCAATTTCGCGTCTCGGTCAAAACCTCCTTGCTTGGCCCATCTGGGCTCGTTAATCAAAACCTGGCTCGATGCAAATTGTAGTGTCACTTTTCGGTCGCAGAGGTTTTCAAACCTCTCTCTAACCAATCCGTACATGGACTTTTACATAAAACATATAGAATTGTATAATAACATGCATAACAACAAAGAGATACATTTGAATTCTCAGAATAAACATATGGATTATTGTTATAATTAGACAATCCATAACTTTCAACAATAATTCATTTACAAAGCAGAAAACATGATAACCAGATCCGGTGCAGTCATGATAAAATGTGGTAAAATAAAATTAAACACTTATCTTGTGGCGGTGGAGAAACCACTAACCATCCCCAGGCCTTCCACAGGGGCCTCCAGGTGAAGTGAACCCGCCCTTTGCTCCTCAACTCAGCAGTGGGTCACCCAGGAGTTGGTGACTCCACTGAGGGGCAAGAATCAGGACTGGGACCGTGGACGGGATGCTGGGGAAGGGAGTTTTGGACACTGCGTGCGTTGCTGGGAGTGGGTTGGATGCTGGGCGGACTGGGACAGGACTGCAGGGAGGCTACTCTCTCCGGAGACAGGCTGCAGGAGACCATGAGCATAGGGCATGGCTGTGGGACAGGGCAGGCTTTGAGAGCTGGATTTGGAAGGATGGGTTCGTGCAGGCCGAGACGCCAAGGACGGAGCTGCGCGGCAGCTTCGCTCGGCCTCACGGGCAAGCGAGGCCTCTTCCCCTAAATTGACATGGGACATTCGTTCGAGGAGCAGTTTCTTTTCCGCAGACAGAGACTCCGGCTTTCCCGAACAGGGTAAACACATTCTTGACACCCAACAGAGCTTTCCTGCAATAGACATACCAGAGGTCTCTCTGCGGTCCCGGGCTCCTCGGCTCACCTTTCAGGCAATCCCGGGTGGTCGAATGGAATGCCAGAGATTTCTCTTCTCTCCTCCCCCAGGCGTTCCTTTACGTTTTATTTGCATCGCGTCGGTGAAATTTGTCACCTACTAAGGCGCGTTCCATCATATGCCTCCACGGCCTGCAGCTTTCTAACTCTTGCCAAGACTTAGGATAAAATAATATGCACGGCTTTTGGGAAATAATATTAAAATATTGGGCCCTATAAGCCAAGAGCTTGGCCCTTAGGCTTAGTCCCTAGGCTCAACTCTCAGCCCTTTTCCCACCTTTTTAGTCCCTAGTTCCTTGCCCATTCTATGGGGCAGCTTCAGTCCCTTCACTCGACTAATAGGTGGTCAGGAATTACGCACTTGGCGGTGTTTATATTTTATTGATTGATACGCATACATACAAGTACAACAGCCGGCTCATGGCCTTCAACACTTGAAGCTACGGCAACAAACACATAAGCCTTCCATCTTTATACAAAACTTGGCTTACCCGATACAACAAACACATTACAATTCATTGCATATATCATGATACGTAACGGGGCTCGACCTTGGGGACACTACAAAGGGATGTTGATTATTCTGCATACATACAAGTACAACAGCAGGCTCCTGGCCCTCAAACACTTAGGCTTCCTGGCTTAACAAACACATAAGCCTTCCATCTTTATACAAAACTTGGCTTACCAGCTATCTAATTTGCTATTTCATGATCCTTGGGGACACTACAGAAGGGATGCTATTTCATGATCCTGTTGGATTAGCTTTTGAGGAACACAAATAATAAATTATAGATTTGAAAAAAAGGAGAAGATGTTATAAGCTACACAAAAGTTGAAAAGGGGAGAAAAAAAAATCATCAGTTTGCAAATTACAAGAAAAATGTTAACACTATTTGGAAGCTGAAATACTTCAAAGGATATTGGATTTCAAATTTGAAGGATATTTCAAATGCAATGTAAATGACTTCAAAGTTGCTTTTCACGAGGACATAAATGAGTTTATTTTTCTAAGTTCGTGTGTATTTTATAAAATGTGACTGAGGATTCAAATACATGCCATGCCTACTTTAAACATATATGTATAGGGTCATTTTGTGAGGATAATAAGGTAACGAAGAAGTGTTGATGTATAAGGATTATATGACCCTAGTTGCTTAGCGTTGAAATTACATGGGCATGACCTTAGTTGCATATAGGGCATAAGCATGCATATGTGATTATAAGGAATACAATGATAAACTTTGTGTAAAATGACCTTATTAGTAATTGGGTTGTGGTTTAATAATATATTGGTGGGAGTTTATTTTAATTGAGTCAAGTTTAATTAGTATCTTTGTGTTTATTACTTTTTTCATTTACGTGAGAATTACTATAGTAATATGTTATACTTACTACAATGAAAAAATTATTTAAATAGTGTACATATTTGCACATATAAAATTAGTATTTTTTATTTTATTTGGATGTGTTTAAACATGACATTCTACTTATTCTATGTTTATGCATTTACCGTAACTTAAGAGTTTGATGTTGATTGTTTATTGTTTTTTTATTATCATAATTTTCTAAGAACTTTGTTTTTAGGAATCTTGGCTATTCAAAGTACTCTCTCAATCACCTCTACCTTAAGGAGAAATTTGAATGATAAAATTCTAATAATTCATCTATGTTGCCCTAAAGAGAAAACATGTCTTGCTTTTAATATAGGTTCGACACATTGAAGTGAAAACCTAAATAGATCATTTAGAAAAATAAAGTCCTCGTATATAAATAAAATTTATTGAGGGCTTGAGTGGTCATGGCATCTCTTACCAACATATTGGTTGTTAGACATATGTACCTTTGCTTGACCTCCTCTCCCCATTTTGTGGATTCCATGATGTGAATCCAGGCATGTGAAAAAATTATCAAGGATTCTTCCTTTATTGATCTAGGTGGACATTGGTGACCACCCACCTATTCCACTAGCTCAAATTACAGTTTTCCATCTTGGTAGTTTTTCGGGTCCCAAACTTCTAGGGTCATTTTGAGGCCCTAAACAATGTTTTTTGGGCTCGACAATGCCTATCATGTAGATAAAAGTAGATTCTAGGATGAATGGAATATGTTGTCCCTAGCTAGACCTTTCCGACGAGGTATTGTGCGCCCAAAAAAAAAATTGTATGCAAAATTTATGCCCCCGGGAAGTTGGCGTATCAACCACCCCCATCGGGGCCCACAAACCTTTTGGCGTTTCATCTCTCAGGGTTAGGGTTTTGGATCTTTAGGGTTTTCTCATTTCTGCTTTAAGTTGAAAAGGTCTTTGGAGCCTCATTGTAATTATCCTCTTGCGAATGAGCGTAACCGACACATCTCTCCTCGAAGATAAGCTACCACCATTCTAGGTAGCTTGTGTGATTTTGCATTTTACAGTCTTTTGTATTTCAAACAATCATTAATATAATCTAAGCTTTATTGTATTATTGTGTTTCTTGCCATATATTTGTGTATTTCCTTGTTATATCTCTGTTATATTTCTACCTTCATATCGTTCTCAAAACAATTTGGTTCATTTTTATTCTCGATGTGTCAAGTATTCACCTATCAAGAAGTGGGACACTATTTTTCACTTAATGTCATGTGACCTCCATCGTGACCTAGCAAACATGTTCACTTTCCCTATTCAATGATGCTCTTATAAGGGTGTGTTGATCCACGAGGAGCAATCAAGTCACTTAGGGGAACCAAACCCTAGTGTGGGAATAATAACTCATCAACCCAACATACCATCTTTAACCATGCATGAGAATAAAAGGTCAAATACAACTATGATATGCATCTAGGAATTATTTATACAACTATAAAACCTCATCTCCTCCCTCTTCAATCTTTTTCTCCTTGGAAAAGAGATGTGATGTTTTATTAGAGTAATAAACCAAAGTACATTATATAAATGCATGTAGAGCTTCGTGAAAACCAAAAACACTAATCACCTTCTAGGCCTAACCTATCTCCTACTAATTCTTGTCATATTCTATGACAAAGCCAATACATCACAGACACAAAATATTCCAGTCCACGTCATTAAATAAGGATACATATTTATGATTGTACATGTTCTCATCAATAATTGTAGGTCAATAGAGGTCATGTACTCTCAAATAAGGATTAACTTTTAAATTGAGCTAAATTGTCATCAGTTCTCATCAAATTTTTGTGACAGAGCTAAATTTTACAAATCAATAGTGTTCATAGATAGAACAATACAAAAGGGAGAGCCTCTACATGATTCACCTATTATCATCATGAACTACACATTAATAGAGACACAAAATTAGAAAAAAGGATATAATTTTTTCCATGTTTATAAACAACAATATAAACCATGCTACTATGCTACCTATAACACTTATTTAAGGGAGTATTTAAACATCAACAAGATGCTAAGTTGAAACTTGTATGTTTCCTACTTGAAACTCTAAGATATAAACAATGTTCACTCCCATCAACAAGCCATCTTTTGAAAATATCTATGCCAACGAATTTAGCTCTCAAATTATATGATGCAAGGATATCTGAATCTACATAGATGCCATTCCTTTAACATTTTCCAAAATTCGTTGAAATTGAAAATTCCCAAAATTGTAGCTACCTTTAGTACAATTTATAATCACCTATGATTAACCATAAAGTTGTAGTTGAGATCTACCTTGGTCCCTGTCGGTTTGAGGAGAAGCTTCAAAGCCAACAACTCTAAAAGAATGTTAGAGTCCCTATAANCCAAAATTGTAGCTACCTTTAGTACAATTTATAATCACCTATGATTAACCATAAAGTTGTAGTTGAGATCTACCTTGGTCCCTGTCGGTTTGAGGAGAAGCTTCAAAGCCAACAACTCTAAAAGAATGTTAGAGTCCCTATAAAGAATTGCTTCAAATACAAAGTAATGATTTCCAATGATATAAAAGGAGCCATCAACATCACATACATATCGCAATGCTTCACTAGCTCCATCAAAGTAACATTGAGAAAGAGATTTGCCAATTTGAGGATGATTTAGAATTCCATTCTTATGTGGTTTTCGGTAAATTTTAAAATTTAGAAGATTGCATGGATCTCGGATGTACATTAAAAGGATGGGATGTATCCATCTTGAAAGATATCCAAATTATGTGCTAGCCAAATTCCCCATACAAACACGAAAGGAAGAACTCTAAAAAAATTCAATTCTTTATTTTGAAACTAGTTTTTTAGTGCCTCTTCCACTGTGTGGCCTTACCAACCCCCCTAGAGCTTGTCTGTAATTCCATATCTATACACACTCTCATAGCATAAGTACAAGCATGTAATAAATGACCAATATATTCACTTTCTTATTTGCATAAGGTACACCTCTGCAAACCATTTCTACTACATTTTTGAAGCACGTCTAAGGTCAAGACTTTGTTCCAAAGAACCAACCACATATAAACTTTTCCTTCTAATGAGGCCTTGACCTCCCAAGGTGACTTCCACCACCAGACCTTGTCATGTTGGTTATAATTTTTTCACACGATTTTATAACCCAATCTCAAAGTATAAGCACCCTTAATTGGGTTCCAAGACCAAACCATGGAGTCATCCTTGACTTTTAGTTTGATATGACATTTCTTGATTTGACTGACATAAACGTCCTACATCCCTATATATTATATCTAACAGGATATCTCTTTTTCATTTTTCCACCCTTGTTTTTAAAATGCAGATGTTGTGGTATCGACTACTTAGCTTAARGGACAAATACCTTGATTTTGAAATGTTCCAATCAAAGCCCTGGGATAGTCTATACAAGACCTCAATCCCCACCTACGAATCTACTCCAATTCTAACTTTGTCCTCATTCCCTACTTTCCATACAAGCCAATTTCCCTCCATAGGAAAATCCAAATCCAAATCCTTCCAAAACATAGAGCAATTTGAAAGGATTCATCATCCATCAAAACCCACTTTTATAAGGAGAGAATGTCAATGCACTTTTGAACTATTGCTTGCCTCAACATCTGTGAGTTTGATATAAATCCTCCATAGGATTTGTGTTGCGAAGATCTTACAAAAAACCTAAACATTCTAATCCCTCAACCACCTTCATCTGTGGGTTTTCCCAA
Organism: Picea sitchensis; assembly: GCA_010110895.2. Taxonomy (NCBI): domain Eukaryota; kingdom Viridiplantae; phylum Streptophyta; class Pinopsida; order Pinales; family Pinaceae; genus Picea; species Picea sitchensis. Next base: position 190,639 of record SNQJ01S0021147.1, on the reverse strand, counting down.
CAACTGCCATTTCAGTAAAGGGATTCCTTCCTTCTATCTCTTCCTAGTCCAAAGGAACATAAAGCACCTCCTTCTAAATAAGTCCAAGACCCCTTTGGGAATGAAATTTATAGAACACTAGTAAATTTGGTTTCCTTCCAGTACTAACTTGACTAAGGTCAATTAGCCACGGAAGGAAAGCCAATGATTACACCACTGCATAGTCCTCTATTCAATTTTTTAACTAGCCACTTGTGGTCAATTGTCCTATAATCATTTGGTTTCAAGTGAAAATCCAGATACTTGAACCTTGCTTGAAAATTTTCCACCTAAAAAGAAATATATGCATGGTCCTTATAACATTGTCCTCCTCCACACCATTAAATATGACCAAGGAGATCAAGTATTTATGCATGTTAATTTCCATACCTATAGTGTGCAATACATATCAAGAATTTCCTTTACTTTAAGTTACTCTCATCTAGTACCATTGCAAAAAAGAAAATGTTTCAGATAAAAGCACCTTCCTGGTTCAATCTATAACTAATTTTCTTAATACTTCAACAATAATTAGAAACAAGAGAGACATTAGGGGGCATCGTTGCTTTAGACTTGTCACAGGCTTAAAAAACCTTTATTTCAACCCATTAATTAAAACAATAAATGGGATTGAGAACAAACACCCCAAGATATAATTAACCGTTTGGACACAAAATCTAATATGAAGCATAATAAGTCTCAAGAAGATCTATCATAGGCCTTGGATAAAACTAGGTTTATGACCATTTCTATAGTTTTCTTAGTTTTTATAGTGTGCATGCCCTCCTGGGATATACCTATAGCATCATGAATTTGTTTACAATTCAGGGAGCCAAAATTTTCAAAATATATTAACTTTGAGAATATCTTCTTCACCCCAACATATATAAGTTTGGAAATAATATTATAGATACAAGCAAATAAGGAAATGAGCTTAAAATCATCAATTGATATATGGTTTCCCTTCTTTAGGATTAACAAGGTAAACATAGTATTGAATGCTCCAAGCTCTTTCATATTCTTGTGGTATCTTCCACAACCCTCAATAACTCCTCTTCCAACAAATCATAAAACCCTATAAATAACTCTATATTCCACCTGTGAAACCATGGGCTCTTATCCTTTTGAAAGGAGTACAATGTAGCCTTTAATTCTTCCTTTCAAACTACCTCTGTTAGTTGTTATTTTTCCTCCTCCCTTGCAAAGCAATGAAAAAGGATGCGATCTTCATGGTTTTAACAATATTGATTCTATGTGGTTCTTAATTATCTAATATCTTGAAATGAGAAACCCCCATGGTAGCTAAATTCTTAAAGGAATTTGCCTACTACCATAAGTGTTTTTCATTTCCCATATTGTATTTATATTTTTCTCATGGTTGGTAGAGTTATGGAAAAATATTGTATTCTCATCCCTTTTAGCTAGCCAAAGAGCTATGTTCTTTAACCTCCATAAGGCTTATTTTTCTTCTAGAAATGTCCTCTTAGTATTTTCTAGAGTGTTCGATCTTCTCCTATTAGAATCCAAAAAACTTGAGACAAAGCCTTGGGAATAGATCTCAACGATTTCCTTCTTCACTAAAATGAGAGCCCACTCTTCTTTGCATCTTTTATTAAAGGCCCATTTTTTAAATGTTTATTTTGACCTTTTTGGCATTCCCTACTAATTGAAGAATAATCGGTTCCCTTGAATAGGGATCAAATCTTACCCATTCATAATTTACTAGATTTGTAAACTCCTCATCTTTTAACCAATTCGCATTAAATTTAAAAGAGATAAATATTTTTTTCCCATTCCTTCTCGGTGTGAAAGAGAATTAGTATATTATTAGAGTATCTTCCACCTCTACCCAAGTCTCAATTCATTCATGATCAACCATGACTAGTTCATACACTAGAAATCGATCAAGCCTCTTAGAAATTTTCTTCTCCCTGATCCTCAAATTTCTCAAGGTTGGAGAGAGCTTGAAAGCCTCCACATTGACCAATCTAGCATATTCGATCTTTTGAAGAAAATAATCAGTGAAAGGATCCTACATTACTAAAATCCCCCATTTTTCAACCCATTTAGTTGTAATATTTAAATCTCCATCTATAATTAGCTTTTTAGCTTAAAAAAAACCCTAGTCCAATGGATCATCCAAGAATGGGATCCTTTTCTCATATGGACCATAAACATTGACTATATTAAATGATTTCCCTTTATCTAATGAACAAAAAAAGACTCCAATCCTTGAATGTAGAACCACTAAGTGAGTCAATTGGAGAGATTTGGAACTATACCCAATCCTCGAACCACCTAAACACCTTATCCAATATAAGCCTAAAAATCCCACTTCTTCCATGAAATTTTAAATTCATCCATAAATGTTTTTCCTTCTCCCATAATTTATTGGATTAGAGTGATATATGGCTTGAGGAGATCCACAAGTCTTCTTAAGGCAAATTTATAAGATGATTTTTCCAAACCCCTGATGTTCAAGGACATAATGACCACTGGGACATCTTCACAGGGCTATACCCTACTCAAAGGCCACCCTCCAAAGGTTTTTGTTTCTCCTCAATAACTTCCTTCATTTCCTTATTCTAAATAAGTGAGATGTGGGACTTTCTACCCCTAAATTATGGTTCATTTCCAACATCCTTACTTAATCCTCTCGAAACTCCTTCCTCGAATATCTCCTTGGATCCCTTCCTAGATCTAAGATTATATATGAAGGAGTCAACTTCATAAAACACTCTCCATAACTAAGATATATATAGGAGATAGGGCCATTTAAACCCTTCCCCAATATTGAGTAAGTATTTTTCCTCTACTAGAGATGAAATCGATGGAAGAACCTTACCATTTCCCAAAGAAGGATCATAATGCATTCTCAGAACCTCCTCACTAGGTATCTCAACCCTAGACTTCATGCTAGAATTACTTTTATAAACATATAGGGAAAGCCAATCATCTATATAGAAATTAAAGGAGGAATTTTCAATAAGCACTATCAAAGAAGAATGAGTGGATAACACGTTAGAGCATATCATGGACTAAATTGAAATAGGCTCCAGGATTTGTGATCCCCTTACCTCCTTCTCTAAGAGAATGATATTATGATCTACTATACAAAATTTATCATTCTTTATCATTTATCAAATTTTATCAAAGCCCCTTTAACATTCTTCCCTACCGACCCATTTACCGTATTCCTTCCACCTACTGCTAATCAAATACCTTTCTCCTCCATGAAAACCTATTGTTCCCCCCACCACCATTTCTCGAAAAATTCACCTTGTTCATTGATCCTTGTCCAATCCCACATAATTCCATAAGGACAAATTGTTAGAATCCTTAACAGAGAGCCCTCCCATTATCTTCATAACTAGGTTGATACATGATACTATTGGTTGGAATGAAGTGGTTTTTAAATTGTTTGACTCTCATTCTATTGCATTCTGAACCAATGGACAATCGTCACCCAAAAGAGGAACCCCTTCAATATAAAGCACAAACTTCTTCAATTCAATGATTCCCATCTCAATACCATAACCATCTAAAGTTCTTTCTTTCAAACCCTTGAAATCACCCCTACAACTCTTGGAACCTCTCCAAGCTCATTCAAAGGACAAAATCATACCCATTCTCTATCAAGCCATCTCACTCAAACCTTGAACATCCTTTAACTCTAACCCTTCATTTAGACTCAAGAGATCATTAAATCATAGAGAGAACAATACTTGACCCTTTTTTAGATCTTCTAAAACTATAAATGAGGGGGTCTTTAGCAAATATGGCTCACCATCTACTACTTCTAGGTTTAGGGTATTCTAAACAACCAACAATTGCTTGGCTTCCAACAAACAATCACCCATGATACAATTTGATGATAAGCCAATATTTAGATCCATTATACTTGATACCAACCCAACATATGAGATTCCCCTGAATCTTCTACTCTCCCCCACAAATCTTAACAATTGACCCATTCTCTCCCTTAGAACAAATTGCCTCAATCTTGTGAGATTTTCGTCCATAATCTTTTATGAAACTTAAGTTTATAATCATTATTAAGATGTCCATAACAATGACAATGTGCATAACTAAATGGGATACCTACATAATCTAGACTCTAGGCAAAGGATCTCTTCCCCAATACAAGCTCGATATCCTTAGCCTCCACGGGGAAGATTAATTTCATTCTGTAAGCCATCTTGTCATTACAATGTTTGTTATATTTGATTAGAAAAATATTAAATGAGAGAAAATTTCAATAGTGTTGTAGAAATGCATGTCCTCTCTTCTTCATCTTTACCTGCCTCAATTCTCTTTTATAAGAAAATAAAAAAAACTTACTTCTCAATTGCCTTTTGAGCTGGCTCACTAAGTTAATTATTAAACATGTATACAAGTTAAATGAAATATCGATCACAAGACAACAATTTTTAATTGAGTAAAGGAACATTTCATTGGTTTATATAGAAAGGACCCACCATCGAAAAATTGACACTTGGATTTTATTTCTACCTAAATAGGCATCATTTATGAATCAACAATTATTCCTTTTTCCTTTTTTTCTTTCCTTTATTAAAACAATAATTATCATATATTTTCCTTCTCTTTTTTTATTAAAATAATAATTATCATGTGTTTTGATCGACAAATAATCATTAACATCATTAGATAATAACCATATCTATTCATCAAACTACCATAGTTATATCACAAAAGGTCAATTATTTATAACTCTTCACTATTGTAATCCATATATCATTAATGGAATTTCTCAAATTTTATATGCAATTGTTTCTTCTAATCTTGTAGGGAATGGAATTTTCCATTCATCATCAAAAAAGAAGAGTACTTCATCGTTAATGTCAACATTGTTGACATTGAAACCAATAATGGAAAAACTTCTTTCAATTTTTTTAAGGCTTTAGGATAGAATCAGTCCGATTTCTTGTGGCTCCTTCAAAAAACATGGTCAAGCATCCCAAACTTTTCTCATTTAACATTTTGAATTTAACTAGTGATATGAATATATATGTTCAACGAAAAATCACAACTGAATTAGTTTCGCAATGCCACACTGTTGTACAATGAGTATATCGGCTTAATGATTAAGAACACGTGTTTTCTCCTTCGAGGTCACATGTTCAAATCCAAAGGGGGTAGTGTATGTATACCTACGTAGACTTTAGCAGTCAAATCGCTATGCGAAGGGGGTTCCTTGTCCCACAAACAAGGGGGTCTCATACACTCATTTGGTGTTTGGCTTGGCTATGACCTTAAAAATAGATTATTATTATTATTATTATATAAAGAAGAACGATTATCATGTGGGAAGGATATAAGAAATTTTGATTTGGTGTTAGTGTTTCACATACATTTAACTTCCATGTAAAACATTTCCAAAATAAAGACATCAAACAAAGATTATACAACCTAATTAACATGTATTTGATAGTGCAAAATTGTTATGCACCAATGCCTTGAGAATGATAAAAAATCAATGAATAATAGTCCACTTTGAGGGGGATACCTCATTTTACAATATATTGAATGTACAAGATGAGATATGATGATCCTAAGACTATGTCTCCTTGGTAAATATATAGAAGACAAAGGGTGCAATTATTATGAAGGGTTCTACCCTACATACAAATATAACACTAGAAATGTAATAATTCAATATCTAGGGCTTAATAAGGGGTTTAATACTTAACATGGGGCTTTGTCTAGGGCTTAACATGCCCCTCACCTTCAAACAAGTGTTGTCCTCAACACTTGACTAACCACGTGTGTTTCTGCATGAAGAACTGATCTTCCCATTTTGTCTCTTCCACAAGTAGGTTCTTCCACTTGACGAGGTACTCTGTAATTGCTTGCTTTATCAGCTCCCTAATCCTTGTTTCAAGGATTGTTCTCGTTCTAGTATGATTTTTCCTTCATCATTAATCTTTGGTAAAATAATTTGGACTGACATCTTGTTTATGATTACCTTCTTTAAGTAAGAAACATGGAAGACTAGATGTACACGTGAAGATGGAGGTAACTCCAATTTGTAAGACATTCTTCCAATACTTTGCAAAACCTTATGGGGGGCATAATATTTGGGTGCTAATTTATTTTCCTTATTTTTTTGCTCGAGGGAAATATGTTTATATGGTTGTAGCCTCATAAATAACCAATCCCCCACTTCATACTCCCTTTCACTATGATGTTGATTTACTTGTTGTTTCATCGTATTTTGTGCCATAGCCAAGTTTTCCTTCAATAGTTTGAGAACCTCTTATTGGTGCCCTATGTGCTCCTCCACTGCTTGAACCTTTGCAGTCCCTTTTGAGGGCAGTGTGATAGATGGAGGATGATATCCATAAAATGCCAAAATGGGGAAATTTTTTATGAAGTATGAAAGCATGTGTTGTACCACCATTCTTGCAAGGGAAACCACTTGGTCCATCTTGTTTGTTTATGGGATGCAAAGCAATGAAGATATGCTTCTAGAAAGTTATTCACAATCTCAGTTTGCCCATTGGATTGAGGATGGTAAGATGAGTTGTGAGCCAATTGAATACCCAAATAAGAAAATAATTTAGTCCAAAAATTTCATGTGAAAATTGGACCTCTGTCACTTACAATAATCTTAGGGACTCCATGTAGCTTTTGAATTGTTTCCATGAATACCACGATTATTGTACTACCTTTAAAAGGATGATCAAGAGAGAAAAATGGGCATACTTTGTTATTCAATCCACTACTACCATGATGATAGTCTTTACTTCATATTTGGTTAAACCTGTAATAAAATCCATTAAAACTTCTTCCCAATGTTGACTTGGTATAACTAATGGTTGTAGGAGACTTGGCATCTTAATTGTCTCTCCCTTATTTTGTTGGCAGACCAAACATTCAGACACAAACTTTTGAACATCGGTTTTAAGACCTTCCCAGAAAAAATCCTTCTTAATCATGTGGTATGTTTTCAAGAATCTTGAATGTCCTCCTATAGGAGAAGTGTGCAATTCCAAAAGGACCTTCTATTTGAGTTGGGAATTCTTACATAAATATAGGCGATCATGATACCATAACAAATCATTCTTCCGTACAAATTTATCTAATCAACTAGGGTCATCTTGTATTTGTTGAATGATCTTGCTTCGATTATATCCTTGCTTCTTCCACCCAATTAGATTACGGAATAGAAATAACACATAGTGAACCTTCTGTTTATTCTTCTTTCCTTAAAAGGGCAACTGCCACAACATTATGCTTTCCTTTTTTGTAGATAATTTCAAAGTCATAACCTAGCATCTTTGTAACCCATTTTTGTTGCTCCTCTGGAGATAATCGTTGTAGCAAGAGGTACTTCAAACTATCATGATTTATTTTTACTTTGAAGTGTATTCCTATTAGGTAAGGGCACCATTTCTTAACTGCAAGTAATATGGCCAACATTTTGTTTTCATAGATGGGTTTGAGTAACTTTTTTCCTTTAAGTTGCTTGCTTTAAAAGTCAAGGGGCCTTCCTTCTTGCATTAAATTGCACCGATGCCATGGTCTGAGGCATCACACTCCATAATAAATGTTTTTATGAAGTCAGGTGTGTCTAGGACAAGAGTTGTACACATAGCCTCCTTAAGTTTTTCAAAAGCTTTGGTTGTTGTTGGAGTCCAATAAATGCTTCCTTCTTTAATAATGTTGTTAGAGGTGTTGCTATTTGACCATAGTTCTTGAAAAACATGCGGTAATATCCTATCAATACTAAGAATCCTCTATGTTTGTTCAAGGTTTTTGGAATCGGCCATTCCCTCATAGCTCTAATTTTGTTAGGGTCCACTTTTACACCTTCATGAGATACAATATGGCCCAAATATTCCACTTCTTGAACCCCAAAGGGACACTGGGAAGGCTTTACATAAAGTTTTGCTCTTCCAATAGTTGTAATACTTTGTCAACATGTTGTACATGCTCTTCCCGAGATTTGTTGTAGATTAATATACCATCAAAACATACCAACACAAATTTTCTAAGGAAGGATTTGAAAACAAAATTCATCAAACTTTGAAATATTGAAGGTGCATTAGTAAGTCCAAATGGCATAACCAAAAACTCATAATGACCTTCATGTGTTCTAAAAGTTGATTTGTGAATGTCTTCCTGCCTCATTCTGATTAGATGATATCTCGAATGAAGATCCAACTTATTAAAGAAAATTGCTCCACACAATTCATCTAGTAATTCGTCAATGACAGGAATAGGAAATTTATCTTTGGTGGTCATTTTGTTGGGTTGTCTATAATCTGGACACGTACACCACGAACCATCATTTTTCATAGTCATCACCATTGGTGAAGAGAAAGAACTTTGGCTAGGTTGAATGATACCAACCTCTAACATTTCTTGGATCATACGCTTAATCTCACTCTTTTGTGCATATGGATACATGTAAGGCCAAATGTTAGGTGGCTCACTTCGTGGTTGCAAATGAATAGCATGGTCATGATCTCGAGCAGGTGAAAGACCCTTAGGAATTTCTCCAAATACTTTGGAATGATTGTTGATAACTATTTGGAGATCCAATGGAGTAGATGATATAGTTGTTTAAACATCTCGTGAGCACAATTGTGCAATTACACTATGGTGTCCTTTTTTGAGTAATTTTGACATGCTATTAGAGCTTATCACTTTAGAGGGTTTCCCTTGGACACCTCTAAGCTCAATTTCCTTGCCTTCTAAGGAAAATCTCATGAAAAGATCTTGAAAATTAAGGCCCATTGTTCCCAATGATTGTAACCATTAGACCCCTAATACAACATCAAAACCACCAATTTGGATGGAAATAATGGGACTATCCAATAAATACTCCTCCATATTGAGCTTAATACTATGACACTTTCCATAAAAATTTATGGCACCTCCATAAGTAATCATTACTTGAAACTCTAGTGCAGGAAATACAAAGCAATTGAGATCTTTTGCTAATTTGTAATTGATGAAGTTGTGGGTACTAGCATAATCAGTCAACATTGCTACTTTTTTTCTTTTTGATGTATCCTTGTATATTGAGGGTTTGTGGAGTATTGATGTTGGCAAACTAATGACAAAATATCGTTGAAGTAATATCTTATAGATCTATATCTTGTGATGGTTCTAATTCTTGATCTTCTTCCTCTTCACAGTCTATGTAGAATAATTCCTTCTCACCACATGTATTCCCCTTGCTATACTTATTGTCACAATTGAAACATGGTCCCTTTTCCCCTCTTTCATCCATTTGTTGAGGTGTCCACCTTGTCGATTGAGTGAGGTTAGGAGAGGGAACATGTTGCTCTCTATAGTTTTTAATGGTCATCCTTCTAGTAGCTATATTTTTGTTTTCCACTTTTCTTGCCATACTGAAAGCTTTCTCTAGGGATTTAGGTTGAAAGAGACACACCTCATGTTGAATGTTCTCCTTTAAAGTGCCCATAAACATATCTAACAAATTACCCTCAAGAATGTTCTTTACCATGAAACTAAGCTTTTGGAATTGTTGAATGTGCTATGTACTTGGACCTTTTTGCCAAAGATTTATCAATTGACTAAAGGATGTATTGCTCTTAATATCCATAGAATGTTATATCAATTCATCTGTTAAAATGGACCAAGAGATAATATAATACTTTTTTCTTTCACAAAGCCATTGATACCAAACAATTTGATCATTTTTTGAATACAAGGATGCAATAGGTACCTTTTGTAAGCTTGGCACTTGGTGTAGATCAAAGTATTGTGCCATCTCGAATATCCATGTTATAAGATCATTACCATCAAAATTCTTGATATTGATCTTTGGAATGAGGCATTTCCTTGGTGGTGACTTGGAGACCTGATTATGTGGATCTTGAAGTGATGAATGATTATGAAATTCACTATTTGTGCTATCCACTTGTGATAAAATACTCCCCACATATGATCAAGTCTCAACACAATTGTTCTCCTTATTTTCATGATTTCCTCAGATCTCCATATCCCTTTGAGGGATCCTTTATAAGAGCATTCACTCTATGGATTTTTGCATTTCATTCATGGATCTTTGTAATTCTTCCTTGTTTTCATTCATGGATTTTTGCATTTCATTCATGGATTTTTGTAAATATTATTTATTTTCATCCATCTTCTTTTCCATCTCTTGATTTTTTCTTTATGTGTTTACTAACTCATCACTTGTTATTGACCTGACACTTGATCTAGATTATTTTCGGCACAAAATGAGAGTGGATATATAATAAAGCAATGGACAGAGATATCTGGGATATCCAATAATACAACAGAAATGTATCAGAGATACAACAAACACAAAGAAACAATAACTATTAATGAGCGAAAATGTACAAAGACTGTAAAAATACATAGTGAAAGACTCGCTAGAATGGTGGCAGCTTATCTATGAGAAGAGATGTGTTCGCTACTCGCATTCGCAAGAATATGATCATTTTACAATGAGGCTCCAAAGGCCTTTTTATCATAAAAAAAAACCCAAAACCCTAACCCCGGTAGATGAAAAACCAACAGTTTTGTGGACCCTGTTTTGGGTAGTTTGGTGTATCAACTTCCCGAGGGCGTAACTTTAGCATACGATCTGCATTTGGGGCGCACGATAGCTCGTTGGAAAGGTATCATCGAGGAGATTCATTTTCAGGGATTAATTAGAGCCTTTAGCTATCATTGAGAGGATCGAACCCAAAAACCTTCATTTAGGCCCTTAAAATGGCCCTAGAAGTTAAAAACTGCTAAAAATAGTAAATTACCAAAATTGCCAGAAAACTATTTTGATCCAATTGGAAAAGGTGGGTGGTCACCGATATCCACCTGGATCATTCCTCCATTCTTAGGAAGCAATGGTCTTTATTGCATTGAGTGCCCGTGGGAGAGAGAAAAGCGTTTGTTGAATCTGCATCTTGATGAGTTGCTTGCCTTGTTGGAGAAGTTGTGTTGCTTAGCTTGTTGAAGGTTGTCACGAACCTGTGGCTGGAAGGGTTGGACCTTTTTAACTAGTCTGGCTACATGAGATGCCTGTGTGCAGAAGGAATCTTTACACTTTGTTGCAATCTTGTCGACATGCTTCTATTGGATAGAAGGAGCTTGGATTGAGGCTGCAGTGGTGTTCTTTTGTTCACGCTTTGAACAAAATGTTGAAGAAGTTGAATTTTGTAGTATGAGATACTACCTTGCGACACTATTTAAACAAGACAATAGTCGGAATTACCTCTGGTATCTTGTAGATATGACCCCCCAGAGTAACAATGACACTACGAGGTCGAGACTCATAAATAGCATGGCGCTTCCACATATATGGCTGGCCCAAGAGAACATCACAGACATCCAGGGGGGAAACATCACATAATACATCATTCTTCAAGGGTTGGATGTTGTATGATAATCGACACTATTGGTTGACACGAAGATCTCGTCCCCGACGAAGCCACCTGATATTGTATGCATGCAGGTATGGTGTTGTCGACAATCCCAACTGTTTGACGACCTATGCTGAGATGAGGTTCTTTTGCCCTCTCTTATCAACAATAAAATGCAGCGGGGTCCCCTTCACCCACATCTGTGAATGAAAAAGGCGCTCCCCCTCTTCAGAATCTGTTGGTTCTTCTGGTTGAATTGTTGCGGTCGCGACAATAGCAATGGGGTTTGCGTCGATGATCCATCTTCTATCAATATTTTCAGAATCAAATTCCAAATCAGGGTTCGACTCTTTGTATTTTATCTCAGCCACCAATGACTGTTTTGAGCAACATTCATCGATGTTGTGCCATGGGATTTTGTGGAAATCACACCATTTTCCAGTGTCCTTCTTCGTCTTTCTGTGACCCTTCTTTTCCTGTGGCTTGGACTGGTTTTTGAGATGTTGTTTGTTAGGGTCGCCTTTATCATTATTTGGTTGTTGCGGATTTGCAGATCTGGACTCCCATTTGTTCTGGTGCTTAAAATTTTGGTCAACTTTAACAACATATCGATAAGCAGAACCTAGTGATGAGATGTCCAGAAAATCCATTTCAGTTTGGATGTATCTGTGTAGGGCCCCACGGTATTTCAGAACCGAATGTCATTGGGAGTCTTTGATACCCAGTTTGATGAGCAAGGTATGGAAGGTATTGGTGAACTCCATAATTGTCTGGCTGCTTTCTTGCCGCAACGTGGTCCATCTCATGTACAGGTCCTCATAGTTGCCAACCAGCTAATATTGTTTCTTTACCACATCCACAAAAAAATCCCAAGTGGGCTTGGCCCCACATATTCCAGACTCCTCTATGGAACTTTTCTCCCAGTAAGTTTCCCATCAATGTTTGACATGGGAGACAACCTTAAGGAGTACGAACGTGATCTTTTCCCTATCAGAGAAATTATGAACAGAGAAATAACCTTCTTCCAAATTTAACCATTTTTCTAAAGCATTTGCATCTATATGTCCTTCAAATATGGTAGGTACTTCCAAAGTGGTCTTGTACCTTGTACCTTGGAAGGGTAGGTACTTCCAAAGTGGTCGCTTGATGAAGACACGCCTATTGTTATCGACAGGCATTGAAGGATGTGGGAAAAATTCTCCATCATTTCATCCTTCTATCGCGTGAGAGCTTGCTCAAGCAATAGATTAATAGAATCGTTTGCTTTGTCGTTTTCTTTTCTTTTGCAATGGAGGGTTTCTTGGATGTGCGAGAGCAATTGTCTCAAAGAGAGACAAGCTCGAGACCCAACTTGCTATACTCGAACCTCGTCGGGGGCATGCACTGAAAAACGATCACGAGCAACTTACTCTGATACCACTGATCCAGATTATTTTCGGCATGAAATGAGAGAGAAGATGTAATAAAGCAATGTGCAGAGATATCTCGGATATTCAATAATATAACATAAATGTATGAGAGATGCAACCATAAACACAAAGTTTTTTTTTTTTTTTTTTGTATCTAGGGGAATCGGTAACGGTGGCAGTATCTGGCTCGCATGACACGGGGTCGAATCCCGTCGGCTGCCTTATAACCACTAAGGAGAACCACACCACCCACAAGCCTGGCCTCCAGATAAGACGACGTTTGAACTTGTGACCTGCTTAGCAGTACAAACACCTTAACAACACAGTCGTTGGCCACTAGACCACACCCCTGCGGGCAACCATAAACATAGAGATAGAGTAATACACAATTTTCTATTAATGAGCGAAAATGTACAAAGACTGTAAAAATACAGACTGAAAGACTCGCTAGAATGGTAGAAGCTTATCTTTGAGAAGAGATGTGTACGCTACCCGCATTCACAAGAAGATGATCATTTAACAATGAGGCTCCAAAGGCCTTTTTATCATAAAGAAAATCCAAAACCTGAACCCCGAAAGATGAAAAGCCAATAGTTTTGTGGACCTTGTTTTGGGTAGTTTGGTGTATCAAATTCTCGGGGGCGCCACTTTGGCATACGATCTCCGTTTGGGGTGCACGATAGCTCGTTGGAAAGGTATAGTAGAGGAGATTCATTTTGGGGGGATCATTCTAAGCCTTTAGCTATTATTAAGAGGCTCAATCCCTAAAAACCTTCGTTTAGGCCCTCAAAATGGCCACGTAAGTTAAAAACTACTAAAAATAGTAAATTACCAAAATTTCCATAAAATTGTTTTGAGGTAGTTGGAAAAGGTGTGTGGCCACCGATATCCACCTTGATCAATCCTCCCTCCTTGGGAAGAAATGGTATCCACTGCGTTGAGTGCCCGAGGGAGAGGGAAAAGAGTTTGTTGAATCTGCATCTTGATGAGTTGCTTGCCTTGTTGGAGAAGTTGTGATGCTTAGCTTGTTGAAGGTTGTCACGAACCTGTGGCTGGAAGGGTTGGACCTTTTAAACCAGTCTAGCTACATGAGATGCCTATGTGTAGAAATAATCTTTATACTTTGTTGCAGTCTTGTCGACCTGCTTCTGTTAGATAGAAGGTGCTTGGACTGAGGCTACAATGGTGTTCTTTTGTTCACGCTTTGAATAGACTGTGAAGAAGTTGAATTTTGTAGTATGAGATACTACCTTGCGACATTGTTTAGGTGGGACAATAGTCAGAATTACCTCTGGTATCCTGTAGAGATGACCCCCCAGAGTAACAATGATACTATGGGTTCGAGACTCATAAATAGCATGGCGCTTCCACATATATGGTTGGCCCAAGAGAACATCACATAATACCTCATCCTTGAAGGGTTGGATGTTGTATGACAATTGACACTATAGGTTAACCCGAAGATCTCGTTCTTGGCGAAGCCACCCGATGTTGTATGGTTGTGGGTGTGGTGTTGTCGATAATCCCAATTGTTTGACGACCTCTGATGAGATGAGGTTCTTATGGCTTCCGCTATAAACAATAAAATGCAGTGGGGTCCCCTTCACCCACATCTGTGAATGAAAAAGGCGCTCTGCCTCTTCATAATCTGTTGGTCCTTCTAGTTGAATTGTTGCAGTCGCGATAATAACAGTGGGGTCTGCGTCGATGATCTATCTTCTATCAGTATTTTCATAATCAAATTCTAAATCAGGGTTTGACTCCTTGTCTTTTATTTCGGCCACCAATGACTGTGTTGAGCACAATTCATCAGTGTTGTGCCATGGAATTTTGTGGAAATCACACCATTTTCCAGTATCTTTCGTCTTTTCGTGACCCTTATTTTCCTATGGCTTCGACTGGTTTTCAGGATGTTGTTTGTTAGGGTCATATTTATCATACTTTGGTTGTTTTCGATTTGCAGATCCGAACTCCCATTTGTTCTGGTGCTTAAACTTCTGCTCGATTTTAACAACATATCGATAAGCAGAACCGAGTGATGAGATGTCCAAAAAATCCATTTCAGTTTAGATGTATCTGTGTAGGGCCCCACGGTATTTACGAGCCAAATGTCATTCAGAGTCTTTGATACCTAGCTTGGTGCGTAAGGTATGGAAGGTATTGGTGAACTCTGGAACTTCTTGGCCCCTTTCTTGCCGCAGCGTGGTCCATCTCATGTACTGGTCCTCATAGTTTCCAACCGGGTAATATTGTTCATTTACCGCATCCACGAAAAAAATCCCATGTGGGCTCGACCCCATATATTCTAGACTCCTTTGTGGAACTTTTATCCCAGTAAATTTCCCACCAATGTTTGACATGGGGGAGATCCTTAAGGAGTGCAAAGGTGTTATTTTCCTTGTCGGAGAAATTATGAACATAGAAATAACCTTCTAGCAGATTTAACCATTTTTCTAAGGCATCCGCATCTATCTATCCTTCAAATATGGGAATATCAAAATTAACTTGTACCTTGAAAGGTGAGGTACTTCCAAAATGGTTTCTTGATGAAGACACGCCTATTTTTATTGCCAAGCGTTGAAGGATGTGGACAAAAGTCTCCATTATTTCATCCCTCTGTCGCGTGAGAACTTGCTCAAGCAACATATTAATAGAATCATTTGCTTTGTCGTTTGTCTTTTCTTCCGCCATGGAGGTTTCTTGGACGTGCAAGAGCGATTGTCTTCAAGAGAGACAAGCTCGAGATCCAACTTTCTATACTCGGACCTCATAAGGGACATGCACTGAAAAACAATCAAGAGCAACTTGCTCTGATACCATTGATCCAGATTATTTTCAGCACGAAATGAGAGCGGAGATATAATAAAGCAATGTACAAAGATATCTCAGATATCCAATAATATAACAAAAATGTATAATAGATGCAACCGTAAACACAAAGATACAATAATACACAATTTTCTATTAATGAGCGAAAATGTACAAAGACTGTAAAAATACAGAGTGAAAGACTCACTAGAATGGTGGTAGCTTATCTCTGAAAAGAGATGTTTTCACTACTCGCATTCGCCAGAAGATGATCATTTTACAATGAGGCTCCAAAGGCCTTTTTATCATAAATAAAATCCAAAACCCTAACCCCGGAAGATGAAAAGACAACAGTTTTGTGGACCTCATTTTGGGTAGTTTGGTGTATCAACTTCCCCGAGGCGTAACTTTGGCATACAATCTCCGTTTGGGGCGCACGATAGCTCGTTGGAAAGGTGTCATCGAGGACATTCCTTTTTGGGGCTCAATAAAAGCCTTCAACTATCATTTAGAGATTCTATCCCAAAAAACCTTCATTTAGGCCCTCAAAATGGCCCCAGAAGTTAAAATTGCTAAAAATAGTAAATTACCAAAATTGCCATAAAACTGTTTTAAGCTAGTTAGAAAAGGTGGGTGGCCACCGATATCCACCTGGATCAACACTCCAATCATTAATTTGGTCCTCCAATTTGGATTACTTGTTATGTATCTCCTCATTTTCTTCATGAGTTATAGATGAGATATTTGGAGGTTTAATTGGTGTTGAATACTTTTTTGGAGCCATGTGGGTTAAAAATAATAATAGCCCTCTATTTTCTCTTTATCACAAGTTTTGAATCATGAAAAATGGATCTTCCAATAAAAATTTATGCCAATTGTAAGTTGCGTACCTTTCAAACCCTAATTTGGAGAATGTCTGGATGGTTGACCTTTGTCATGATATATCTCTAAACTTTACATCCTTCTAAGTCTAAAATTTTGTCTTGTAGTACTCTGATATGACATTCCTCTTCAGAGCAAAAAAAAAAATACGAAAACATTGTCTACAAATAGTAGACGAGTTAGTTGTTCCGTCCTTCCAAGAACTTAGAGCCAGAACCATTAATAAGAACAACAATGGAGGAGGATGTCACACAACCCATTATCCATTTTACCAAAGGTAGATCAAAGCCAATTTAAATGAAGAAAAACATGAGATATAGCCACTACACCCTATCATAGGCTTTAGACAAACCTAGTTAGATAACTGCTGCATGAATTTGAGAAGTTTTAATTGAGTGCAAGCCTTCTCGAGCAGTGCCTATTGCCTCATGTATAAGTCTAGCCTTTAGA
Organism: Picea sitchensis; assembly: GCA_010110895.2. NCBI lineage: Eukaryota > Viridiplantae > Streptophyta > Pinopsida > Pinales > Pinaceae > Picea > Picea sitchensis. The sequence goes on along the minus strand of SNQJ01S0021147.1, from coordinate 173,688 downwards.
AAGCCAAATTATTAAGAGGAAATGACATTATACAACAAGGTTTTGATTATAACAACTATCACCTTAGAGATTAATTTATAAAGGCAATTTGTCACACACCCACTACGACAGCTAAGATTTTATTTTTCTTTTCGTCTTTTCCTCAAGGGACAGAATCCCCAAAATTCTATGGAGCCTAGCGTAGACCATCCCTTCCCTTATCCTCCTCCATGTAATCGTTGGCTATGACCACAGGCCTTACCAAAAGGGCGCTTCCGGCTTTCGCGATTCGGGGAATCGCGATGCAAGCGTTCCCCTATTCTCTGTCTTTCGAAATGTCAAAACCCGAAAAGTTCTAACAGATCCTTAGCTCCTCCCTTAGGTCTCTTTTCATACGACCGGTCCTATGACCTGGTGCTATTCCTCTAAATATTTTCAGGGAATCACGATGCAAGCATTCCTCCTTTCCCTTTCGAATCCCTGGAACTCGAAATCCCGGTATCATCCGGATCTACGGTCCAGATCGTCGACTTGATCAACGACCCGGATTAAATCCCAACATTCTACCTTTTGGGATTTTCCCAAGGTCTTCACTCCTATTTCCTCGATCTCCAGAACCCTAGCGACTTTAGATCTTTGCCACGCGTCCCTACAAATGGGCGGTCCAAATTCTTTCAGGACTCCTCCTTCCTACCACAAGACCCTGTCCGGTGACCTAGAGCTCATCCACAAAGCGCATTTGGGTTTCGCCACTGGCAAAGGCGAGGGGTCTTGCCCTTTGGTTTCTCGGTTGCCAAAACGCCGAAACCTATTCACGCTAAACCGATTTGGGGTTTCGTATACTGGGATTTCGTGACTGGCGAAGACGAGGGGTCTTGTCCTTGGGTTTCTCATGTGCCGAAACGCCGAAACGTATTCACACTAAGCCGATTCGGGGTTTCGTATACCGGGATTTCACTACTAACGAAGATGAGGGGTCTTACCCTTGGGTTTCCCGGGTGTCGAAACGCTGAAACCTATTCACGCTAAACCGATTCAGGGTTTCGTATACCGAGATTTCACGACTGGCGAAAGTCCACAGCAGAGAGTTTCCTAACCTTTCGAAACTCCGATCCCCGAATTCCTGATAAGGAAATTTATATATGAGATTAACGGTTGTGAGCCTCCCCTAATACGACGGTTCATAGAGCTCCGAAAGATCCTTGGATCTACGGTCCTTCATCCCATCGCTACTTGCGTAGGCTAAAGGGGTCGAGGTAATAACGCCTGCGCTCCTCCTCTAGATCCATCGGTCTTGACAAATCTGGGGTATTTCCGGAAGGATTCCGACCATTCGTCTACCAAACGATGGGGTATTCTCTTTCGATAAATGGGACTCGCTATCCTTTCTGAGCTTGATAAACGAGATTCAACCTCTCAGGGCTTCGAACTCCCACGGCATTGAATCCTGAGAGAACTACTCTTTCTTGTACAAGGTTTCGAGACCCAGGTCATCGAGACCTTCAAAGGGTTCTTGGGTAATTATCCCTAGGCTTGGTGACCTGACTGAAAAGCCTCCCTAATTTGCCGAGCTATGACTCTGTGATAGGGGTAAAGTAAACTTGTGGGTTTACCATAATGGTAGTCTTTTCAAGGAACTCACTCCGGCTCTGGAATGCGAGGAAACTTCCCGGGAGGAGGTGCCTTCGGGAAATCAAACCAGGACATAGCATGAGTCAAGTAGATGGAACAAATCTCAATGGGACGGATTCGTAATCTGAACTTATTCATTATATACATAAACCAATTATGGTCATATAAGTATAAGCATGTATCCATTATTTCCGATCAAAACACCAGGCAAACACTTTTATACAAAAAATATTTATGAGTGTACAAACATGAGCATGCGTCCAGGATATTCAATTCAAGATACAAGAGATAAACACTTATCAGAAACACCAGGTGTGACACGACTGCTGAGAGGGGTGCTCGTTTCCACCCAACCGTAGGCTCAGTGACTCCGAACGAATTTACCACTAGCCACCCCCAAGCTAAACCACAATGCTTTGAGATTTAGTCTCCTACTTCCAGCTCCACAGAAGTCAAGGATGAAGGTTACTCTCCTTCTCCTATATTTAGAACTCTCTGTGTTTCCAGAGTTTTCTCCAGTTCTCTTCCGCGATCCCTGTCGTGCGCGCTCTCCCCCTCTTACCACACTTCCTCTCTTGCCTTTTTTTTTTCTCTGCAAGATTGCGTGTGGCGCTAATTTCCCCGTTCGTGGCCAGGTCTGGGAGCTTTTACGGATGGGCGGTTCACCCCCATCCCCTCATTAACTCTTGAGGAGCCTCCCCACCTACCAATCTGACGGGAAATCGATTCCAGGGTTAGAGAGTTGCTTTGGTCTTTGAGTAAGTAAAAACCAATACGGTACTGGCTCGGTGGAAGTTAACGCAACCATTCTAGGTCCCTTCCACCACCTCTCATTAGCCATCATGCTCTCTTTTAGCACATCCCCCTCCTAGAAGTCATGCAACATATATTCATGACATAATTTACATTCATCGACCTTTTATACAAAGGTCCATCAAATCAAACATTCACCTCTTTGAGTTTGCCATAGTTCTTGGCCAATATAGTTATTTTTACAGACTGGGGGAAACAGGGTGTTACAATTCCCCCCCCCTTAAAGGAACATTGTCCTCGATGTTCTATCTATCAATATGACGTGTATGTACAATAGTAAACAAAATCAGATATGCTTGTTTCATGGCATCTTCCATTTCCCATGTAACCTCATCTGGGCCAAAATGTTTCCACTGCACCTTGACCTGTGCAATGGTTCAGTTCCTGAGTGGGGTTTCCTTTATGTCCAGTATGCATTGAGGTTCTGGCAATAATTCTCCCTCCGGTTCCACCTGGATCACAGACCAGTCAATTATATGATTAGAATCATGTATATATTTCTTCAATAATGAAACATGGAAAACATTATGTGTTTTTATTGTGGGAGGGAGTGCTAGCCTATAGGCTACAGGTCCTACTCTATCTATAATTTCAAAGGGTCCACAATACTGAGGTGCCAACTTGGCACAGGCTCCCATCCTCAGGGAACTCTTCCTGGGCCTAACTCTGAGATATACGTGGTCTCCCGTCTTGAATTCTCTTGGAGTTCTCTTTCGGTCGGTGTAACTTTTCTGTCTGTTCTGAGCGACCTTTAGATTTTGTTTTATCTGAATCACTTGTTGTTCCATTTATTTCAACATGTCAGGTCCAATAGTAATTCTATTTACGGGATTACTCCAACTGATTGGAGTGTTGCATGGTCTACCATAGAGGACTTCGAAAGGACTCATCTTCAGGGATTTTTAGTAGTCGTTATTGTAGGCAAATTCCACCAGTGGCAGGTAATCTTCCCACTTTTTATGTTGGTGCATTACATGCATTCTTAGCATGTCTTCTAATATTTGGTTCACTCTTTCCGTCTGTCCATCGGTTTGAGGATGATAGGCTGTGCTAAACAATAATTTGGTCTCTAGACCAGCCATCAAGGATTTCCAAAAGTTGAAAGTAAATTT
>SNQJ01S0021147.1:112744-158216 GCA_010110895.2 Picea sitchensis | reverse complement strand
CGAGAGGGTAGAGTTTTATTTATAGTTAGGGAGAGGGGTTAGGGTAAATATAATAATAATTAAATATTGACATTTAATTAATATAAATATTAATTAAAATGTCAATTAATATTAATATAAATTATAAAAACCCCAATCACATATAAAACCCCAATCACATAAAATAAAACCCCAATCACATAAAGCAAATCTCCAATCACATAAAACAAGAGGGGAAGCAAAACAAGGGGGTACCTTTTAAGACAAAGTCAAGGGGGGGGTACATAATTTCAAAACATGTTCACATGAGTCTCATAATGACCTATAAACTTTATCATCACTGCATAAGAGGGTATATCAATAATGTGGTCATGTCCATCTTCATAGGCACTCCTAGGTCTCATGGACCATCCCGGGAGAGAGGAAGAGGATCACACATCAACACATCTTGGCATTTCACCAAGATTTACCTGGTCAAAGACCAGGTTGCCCTAGAATTCTGGGGGCCCTAGAACACATCTAGGGTCTTATGACTCTTATCCACCAAGGTACAAGACCAAGGATCAACCCATGCATTAAGCAAGGGTTTCCTGGAACACATTTAGGGGCCCTAGAACACATCTAGGGACTTATATCAACCACCAAGGAACACATCTAGGGACTTATATCAACCACCAAGGAACACATCCAAGGATCAATCCAAGCACCGAGCAAGAATTCCCTGGAACACATCCAGGGGCCCTAGAACGCATCTAGGGTCTTACTGCTTGGTCCTAGACCAAGAACCCCAATCATCTACTCGGGGCCCTCACTAGGGTCTTTTGCCACGGCTCTCACTGCTTGGTCTCATACCAAGAAACCCTAGGAGTGTGCTGGGGGCCCTAGTCCACAACTAGGGTCTTATGCCATCCTCCAGGAGAATGGCTCTTGTAGCTGCACTAATTTCAACACTCCCTCTTAGCAAGAGAGGCATTCTCAGCAACACCAAGCTTGTCTCAAAAGTACACAAACTTTGTCAAGGACAGGCTTGGTCAAAATATTTGCAGTTTGTTCTGCCGTCGGAACATACTGAATACTGAGAATGTTCTTCTGCACCATGTCCCGAACATAGTGGTATCTCATCTCAATGTGTTTCGGCCTGTCATGAAACATCGGATTCTCGGAGAGCTTTATACAACTCTGGTTATCCCAGTGGATCACTGTGGATTCCAGCTCAACACTGAACAAGTTTGAAAGTAGCTTTCTGAGCCACACTGCTTCTCTGCTAGCAGCACTTGCAACAATGTATTTTGCTTCTGCAATACTCTAGGCTATGGAGCCCTGTTTCCTATAGGTGCCATACTCAAGCATTGCCATGAAAATGTGGTTATGTTAATTTAACAACAATTAGGTTTATTAGATGAAAGGTTAACACAACAACAATAGCAATAAGAGGGATGACATCCTCACATTAGTCTATCCAATTGACACATAGTTCACTACAAGGCAATTTGTAACATGCTACAAGGGTTTCCTAATACAAAAATCAATATATGAAGTTAAAGAGCACTACGAAAGCCTCACATAAAATGATAATATATCTCTAATCCTCCATAAGGCTCCAAGCATGTGGTGTACACATAAAGTCCAAGGGGAGAGCTCCTCAATCCCCAAAATCCCAACCACCATTACAATGGAGAGAAAGCTCCTCTTATAGAGTGAGTCTTTTTGCTCATATAATAAGGATTTATTTTTTGCTAACTAACTCCATGACAAGTCAAAGAAATAATATAAAATTGGAGTAATTAGATCTCTCCTCAATCCATTGTTGACCATGTCTAAGTATGTGGACACAAACATCTCCAAGAGAATTCTCGCTTCTCCAAAAATAGGAAAAAAATTACTCCAAGAGTCTCAAGAGGCATGATAACTAAGTCAACATTCAAAAGGTCCACAAGAATTTGCCCTCCAAGAATAGATGCATGCACAATATAATTAAATAATGTTCAGTCTAGGAGGATTTGCTAGAGGGTCCATCTAGAAAGGCTCACAAAGTGCGCTCTCCAAGGTGCATAAGAGATAAAACAATAAAATATTCCTCCTATGAGAATGCTTCATAACCAACCTCCAAAAATAGCAAGTGGTCCACAAAATGCATGTAACCAATCCACATTTGTGAATCACAAGGCAACCAAATCCATGGATGAATGTGCAAGATGCCAAGTAGATGGAGCGCTTCACAAGAAGGGAAGAGGTCAAAGTTCAAACCCCAAAATAGCAAGTGGACCATCTCCACAAGTGCATCCTCCAAGATAGTGTTCCAAGAATAGAAATAAGACCAAGCAAGAGCATGCAATGTGCCATGTGTGGCCCTCCAAGTATGCCACATGCCTCTCAATAAAAGCCCTATGTAACCACCTAAATTAAAATAATATATGTGCCAAGTCAAAGAGGTGAAGGCACTCTCTAATGAAGGTCAAACGATGACAAGTGTGGCTGAAATATCCATGCAATAAATATGAGAGAGCACCTATAGAAGTGCGCCCTAGAAAACTATGTTGTGTAACTATCTAAGCCACCCAACAAATACTATAATATCTCCATGTGAAACACGCCCTAGAAAGTAAGTGTTTAGACCTGATCAATGCTCATACCAAAACCATGTGTTGTTTCCCAATACCATCAATTGATTTTCCCAAACCATGTGCACAAGAGAAAGTGTTCTTGAGGAGAATGTGCCAACTTCTTCAACATAAAATAATCATGAATGCCTTGGAAATTGTGCCCAAGGGAGGAGCGCTCCATAAGAAAGCTTCAAATAACCTCCAAATAACCCCTCCAAGTGTGAACATCAACCAAGTGAAGTAGGGCACTCAAGAAATTAACCTCCAAGGTAATAAAATGTATTAATTTGCATTAAATGGTTAAATCAACCTCAACATGTGCACAAAGGTTAGTGCTCAGATAAAACCATAGCCCAACCTCCCAATAGTTACCAACTGATTAAATCACCATGAACATGTGTGCCAATGAGGGGGGGTGCACTCCAACAAGTGTTGTACCATGGAAACATGTTATATCTCCTAGCAAAGATCATCATGGTAACAACATAAAGACATAATAGAAGCTCCACCTAGGTTTGAACCTAGGATGCACCACCAAAGGACTATAACATGATAATACCTCATCCATCAAACTTTAGGAGAAGGCTTGATCATCAAAGATGCATGTAGTACCTCCCCACTCCGATTCAAACTTGGGAAAATGTACATCCACAAGGGTACTAACATCATCAAACACATTTCCACCTATGTGATATCCAACAAATGTTACAAAATAAAGTCATATCACCTAGGGAAATCCCACTAAGACAATGTGCACTACCACAACACATCAATCATCCAACCACATCAACATCATGAGAGAAGGGGACAATAGAAAAGCTAACCCATCCAATCATCAAGTATGCCCCCACCACACATTCGATGTAAGAGGGCCATGTAGAACACCCCTCTCTAGTGACGCAAATAATTCAACATCATGACGTCAACACACCGTGCAAAATTCATTAGGAAACTCCAACAATGTTATAAAACATCTATCTCCTAATACCATCATCTAATCCCTTGGGGTCTATAATTGTCATCCATATCCAAGATAAGCACATCAACAACACGAAAATGCGATAGCATGCTCCATAACCATCAAATGTTCAACCAAGGGGTGATGAACAAGGCAAACACATGTGAGAAGACCACCGAACCAACAAGCATAATCATCCACCCAAGGAGAAATGAGACTCCCCCAAAACCAAAGATCTCCATCAAATGATCCAATGACATGAATAGAAAGGACTCCATGAAGATGTATCTCCTCGAGTCAGTCCAATGCTCCAAGATACTACTGCAAGTCTCCATCAATGTGATGAAAATCACAAAGGGGAACTTGATACAATATGAGATGTAATAGAGAGCATTCTTATTGTATTATTGTATGGGCACTATCTTATCATTTTTCTAGACTGTTAATTTATAGCTAAGTTGCAGGAAACGGCCCCTTGGGTGTTGTACCAGTACTCGAAACCCGTCGAAATGCTGAAACGGGTGCGAAACTCCACCGAAATATCGTCGGTCGTATTGTACGGCGTTTCTCGATTTGGAAACGTCGTACGGTACGACTGACGACATTTCGATGGAGTTTCGGCCTGTACGACAGTCGTTTTGCCAATTTTTTTCTTGTTTGTGGGCCTTGCCAAGTGGCCAAGAGCGCCGTGGGTCCCTTCAGTGGCAAAAAATCCCCTCGTTAACCAATAATAAACATTTTAAATCTGTTTAAATATCATCACCATTTCACCCACCCTATTAATTAATGGTAATGTTAAATTCTTAAAGTAAATGTGACATTCTCCTTTATCTTTCATTTTAATCCTCCTTTATCTTTCATTTCATCATTTTACTTAAATTTTTAAAATTACCATTAATTGTTTCAGGATGTTTGAGAGTGGTTCCAACTTCATTGGACTTCATATTGCAGAAAGTAGAATTTTAGGTCCTGTTGCCGTCCTTATACACACTTGCAAACATGAGCTAAGTCCTGCTCACTTAGTGTGTCCTCGGAGGCACAATGCCTAGGTTAAAAGTCCACGCTGTCACTTTGACTTGAACCTCTTCCGTCTAGGCTAACTCCTAGGGAAGCCAAGGGGGGTAGACCCTAGTTACTAGATGAGATTTATGATTAAGTGTTCTAGGAGTTGGTTTTAATTAGTTAGGTGGTCAAGGAGAAACTAACCTATGATGTCAATCAACAAATGCAAGATGCAACTATCTAAGTATGAGAGTCAGACCTTTTCCTAGGGCAACTAAGACTAGTGCCTAAGATTGGGCAATGGGGTCAACTAAGTTAGGAGATGTTCGTTACAAGATAATTACAAGTTACAATATTATAACAAGATAGACAAACTAGATACAAAAGAATATAAAGATATACAAGCTAAACTAGATACAAAAATATTAACAAGTGCTTGAAATGTGCAGGAAAGAAGATACTCAAAGATGAACAACCATCAACACATCAAGCCAAGCATGCTCACAATAGATAGACTTCCGTTGGACTGCTTTTCAATGGCCAAGAGATGCAAAGCACTCAAGACCCAATCAAGAGAATGCCTCCAGGTGGAGGCGCACTTCTTGAAGGATCACACCACAAGTACAAGAATTAAGGATAGATAAAAAACATGGAAAACCAAATATTCCAAATGAAAGATTTAACCACTTAGATATTATTTCTACAACACATCAAAGATAGCTTGCATATGAATGTAAATTGAAAGACAGTGAGATCAGTGAGCTTGCAAGTGTGTAATTGTATTGTTGATGTTGTAGATTGAAAATTAAATTAAGTGATTAAGTGTGAGATTAATTTTAGCCCTATCTAGGTGTCAACCCAAAAACTCTCCTCCCCCTATTACCAAGTGGTTGCTGGATGCTCAAGAACTGAGGCAACGAGGCCTACCCTAGCTTCACAGGTCAACCCTAAGGCCAAGTACTCCGGAAAACATTCCGTGGCTTTCCTCAAAATCCCGTTTTAAATGGTGAAGATGGTGAGTTATGGTGTCCTATTAAGTCTAATTAGTTTATTTTAGATCTATGAGCTAAATATGGCGAAGTGTGACTGAATGCTTATAGCTTGCTCAACAAAGGATTGCCAAAACACTGAAAACGAGTGTGAACTCTTAACAAAAACTCTCCTCCCCCTATTACCAAGTGGTTGCTGGATGCTCAAGAAGTGAAGCAACGAGGCCTACCCTAGCTTCACAGGTCAACCCTAAGGCCAAGTACTCCGGAAAACATTCCGTGGCTTTCCTCAAAACCCCGTTTTAAATGGTGAAGATGGTGAGTTATGGTGTCCTATTAAGTCTAATTAGTTTATTTTAGACCTATGAGCTAAATATGGCGAAGTGTGACTAAATGCTTATAGCTTGCTCAACAAAGGATTGCCAAAACACTGAAAACGAGTGTGAACTCTTAACAATGAAATTACAGATTTAGTTCTTAAGTGTTGAATTATTGCATGTAAATGTAAGAACTAAGATGCTTGTGAAACTGAGAGCTGAAAACGATGTGAAGGTTGAAGCCTTTGAAACACGAGATTGCAAGTTAAATTCACTTGTAAAAGATTAGGTTGCATATGAAACATAAAGCAAAACATACAACTTGCGGAAATTAAATATGGTTAATTATCACTTGGAGGTATCAATACTTGCATGGATGTATTAAAATATAGATCTAAGAGCGATTACTGCATGTAAGTAAATGACTGAAATGAAAGATTAATTAACTAGTTATTTGATGCATGTGTGTTGGATTAAGATTAGAGAAACCGAAACTTGCATGCAACAGAGAATAAATATCTAATCTAAGCCACCACGGGCTCTAAGCTAGCATGTGTTAAGTGTGAGATCTACTCTAGATTATTTTAACTTTAAGCAAGCATGTAGAAATCACTACTAATCTAGCTAAACTAAGCAAGGAAAGACAGAAAAAAAAACTAATCTAAACTTGCAAAGTAAAGACTGAAGGAAAGGAAAGCAAGCCGCTTGGGTACAACTCCTTTGGGCTTGCGTTTACAATGATTTATAGTAGATCGGAAAGAAGAAAACGTTATCACAGTGAAAGGAGTTGTTGGAGGGTGTGTTGTGCATGTAATTGGGCAGCATGCCCTCTTGTCCTGGTAAGAACCTGCAAAAATCAGCAAGCTATTGCTTGCTGATTTGAGCTGCAACACACTCAACAAAGTTATGAAATTTCTGTTTTTAGGCAGAAATTTCATGCATACAAAAACCAGAAAATTGTAATGATTAAGTGACCAATATGAGCATGTTATATACCAAAAACTGAATCTGAAAGAATGAGGAAGAGGGACAGAGAATTGCTTGTGAAGTGTAAGTGAAGATGAGGGCAGATTCGTCCTTGAAGCTATCCCAACAAATTCCTTTCAAGGCAACCTGCAAGCTTCAATAAACCGTGAGATCAAATAGATAAATGGATATCAACTTTAACTTGCATTGTGAATTGAATCCTATGTGGCACTACCTTATGTCGCTTGGTTATTTTCGATCAATTGTGGTCCATGGTCACAAAGAGGGTTGTATTTAAAAAAAGTGTTGTCTTCGATGTTATTCTTGTCGACCTCTTCATTGCTAAAATGTTATATATGAAAGCCAAGCTTTGTATGTGCAAACTCTAACCTATATAAGTAATGGGGACTGTAAAACCAACATAAAATAGTCAAGACATTAACTCTTACCTAGTTGGGTATACAAACAAGAACATCTCAACTCATGCTTACAGTAAGGTCGAGAGGAGCGCTTCCAACCATCTTCCAGTCTTCCCATGACCCATTTGAATGCATACTATTTATCCATCTATCTCGGGTGGCAGTGTAAATCAATCCATGGCTATACATACTTGTATCTTTTGGCCTGCCAACACCCCTTCCCCCAATTTATCAATATCATGAACACATATAATGCGTTTTGGCAATTTCAGAATGCGTTTTGGCAATTTCAGAAAATTGAATATTAGTCCCAATATGATCAACAACAATATATAATTATAATACATTGATATGTCTGAATCTACACTGACCTGGAAAATATTATTCTTAGCATAGGGACCTTCTCATGTATAACTGTGTTTCAAAATCAATGGGTTTAGAGAAATGGGCGAGAGGGATATAAGTTGTAGAAACCAAGCAACCAAAGTATGGAATACTGGTATTTCCATTTGTTACTGATTATGCCATTTGTAATATCTCACTGAGTCACTCACTTGTTTATTATTGTTTGTGTGCCATGTTTATGTGTGTTGTGGAGCAACAATTGCTTAAGGTTTTGCCTAAGTTGTGTTAGCACTCTGTAATTTGCCCAAGGCTGTGGAGGCAGTCATAGAGGCAACATCAAAACCACTTCGAGTCTTGGATCTAGCTCTCCAAGACTCAGAGAGGGATCTCTCTGTTTGATATAACTTTGTTTGAAGGGGAGATTAGGTTATCTCTGAAGTACAATGTTTGGTTTTTTTAAATGCTTGGTTGGAACAACACGGGAAAACCATTGGGAAATGGAGTCAAAGAGGCCGAGGTGATCAATTTGTAGAAATATCAATCTCAAGTGAAACAGGGCAAGGTAGACATACTACTGGATTCGGTAAATTTGAATGAAGTGAAATAGAAGAAACGAAAAAAGATCAATTTAGCAACAGAGCAATGAAGAATTCTGCCATTAAATATCAGAAGAAAACATTTATATCATCCCCAACAAGAATCAGAGTGTATCTTTCATCAAATTATGTTCTTAAAACTTCCGTAAGATAATAAGGAAAGGAAAAACATATGGAAACAGAGAGACAATTTATAGGAGAAACACTTCACCAATAGCCATGGCACATGAATCCTGAGACAATATGATCTTGTACCCCTGCAGATTTGAAAGAATAGGGGCTCTATGAGCTCATTACAATAATTGGGAAAGTATCCCTTCAACAAGTTCCTCAAAGTCGAACCCCCAACACTCTTTCCTCTGTGAGCTTAAATAATCTTTACAGATTAGTTTCAATATCCTCAAAAGATGGATCTGATAACCTCTTTTCCTATCTCAAATCCAAATTTGTGAGGTGGTTGGAAAAGACAGAAATTTCTGGAAATATTCTGCTCAAATATTGACCTATATCTCTCAAATAAAAACAAATTTTGGAAAACTGAGAGATTATTTGAAGAAGAGATCGTGCTTGTAAAAAACCTCTCTCACTTTCCAAAAATACCTTTCCATCTGATCATAATCCGTCTTCAAAAAAAGTGACTAAAACAGGAAAATCCAGATTTCCAAATCTAGTCATATTCCTACATTTTAGGATTTGATCCCAATGTTTCTATTGATGAAATGAAGTGCCACTTGCACTCATGGATGATATTTGTAATATCTTTGAGTAATAGTCATCATCTTCCCCTAAATACACTCTAGCCAAGTCGAATTTTGACTTTCTGTGAATTCTCCAAAATTTCTGCACTTTTGGCAGCTAACAACACCTCGCGCCTACCCTTTTAGCTGCTGAAACTGGGAACTTTCGGCAGCTTACAACACAATAAAAACCAGCCCTTAGCTGCCGAAAGCTGATTTTTGACATTTTTTACATTCAAAGTACATACCACTTATTTCTTGAAAAGACAAGTCTAAAACTCATCTTAAAGGCACTTGACTTAAAAATAACAAGAATCCTTCATCTAATGACCATCCTATCACCTAATGACAAAAAAATGGAAAATTTATTTGAGGAGATAACACCACCTTTGCAGGATAAAACATTGTTTTCGACTTGCAATCCAAACCAATATATATAATTTAGCAACCCTGATTTCCCTATAATTATAGGGTCCTAACAAGTTGCAAACTTTACAGTTTACGAATCCAATGAATAAAGTTTAATTTTCTATAATTTGACTATAAGATATATCATTTAATGAAATTTTCACATTTATGAGATCTATATTTTTTAATTTTATCTTAAAACCGAGATTATTATTATTTTTAATTTAATTATAATTTTTTGAGATCAAATATTCTTTTCAACTATTTTCCTGAATTAGATTTCATGTCTCAAAGTCAAAGATTTAGATATTAGTAAATAGTCTAATGATGCAATAAATGTTAGCATCGAATGCGTGAAATAATAATTATTATTGAAAACATAAACACTTATGGTATTTGTTGTCAATTATAAAATTTAAATTTAGTTTGATGAGAAGACAATGAAATAATCAACCTACCTATTATACAATCCACCACCTTCACCTTCTTTTTCTCCACCTCCAAATTTAGACCCAACATTCACAACAAGAAGTGGGGATGATTGCCTCTCGAGTCGGCCAATTGCACAACACAAAGAATCTCGACCAACTATTTCACTCAGTGCACCGGTTCAATTATTGATCACAATGATAAGACCTACTTCAAAAATGTTGAGTGAGGGACATGTCGATGGAGTGTGATGGCATTTTTGGTGCGCCATTATCAAATGTGTTATTTCACATGGTTGCGTGTGTCTGTGATGCACTATTGCCGTATATATCAAATTATACCGTGCCCATGTTAACTTTATCGATTTGTGCATCGTTGTGAATGATAATAAACAATCTAATTATGGTCGCATATTTTATATTAATATCTATATCTAAATATAAAGCATTGTTTTTGCAACTTGTCACAAATTATACAATTTAATCTTATTATGACCTTAAATCATCATTGTTTTCCATGCTAACTGCCCGATAGGGACTAAGTTGCCCTGCAACCCTTGTTTGTAATATATATATATATATATATATATAATAATAATAATAATAATAATAATAATAATAATAATCTAATTTTAAGGTCACGATCAATCCAGACACCAAATTGGTGTATGAGACCCCCTTGTTTTTGGGACAAGGAACCCCCTCTGTGCAATGATTTGTTTGCTAAAGTCTACAAAGGTATACATACCCTACCCCCCTTTGGATTTGAACTTGTGACCTCTTAAGAGGAAACACATGTTCTTAACCATTAGCTCTTGATATGTATGTGATGATCATAAAATTTTGAAGCATATATTAATGTAAAAACACATTGAATAAAGACATAATACAAATGGTAATTGTATAGCTTGTTACCCTTTGATGTGTATGTGATGATAACTTATCTATTATTTAGTTTTTTTAATATGTTGTATGTTCTTAAAAAATATGTAATTAATATAATTGTGAAACATATTTTAAGAAAATAAATGTATTTAGTAAATACATAATATAAATTGTGGTGGAGATTGAGGCTCTTTTTTTTTTCCTGAGAATACAACACGAGAAACCCCCGAGTACTTCCCCACATTTCGTGGATGGTAAATGGGGTAAACCGTTCGGCTTGATTATGGGCCTAACCCGGTGGAGACATCAAGTGAGGCCCTAAATAGGCTCCTGGCTAGGGATTCGACCCTAGAACCTCATTCAAGCAAACAATGACACTCATCCACTTGAGCTAACCCACCGGGCTAAGAGATTGAGACTCTTATGGGTATCAAGATTTTTTTGATTAGGGAAAGAGCATTGTGGATAAAATCAATGTCTAAATATCCAATTTAAATTAAAATCTAAATTATTGCATATATATTATTCCTATAGGAAGTGAGATAAGTGGAGGATAATAAATAACCTATTATAGTTATTGATTAATAATAGTAGTACAATATAATATTAAGTAAAAGAGGGAAGCGTAGATGAAGTTAAACATTACCCCATTTTTTATACAACAAACCTATAAGAAGAAGACTACTCCATAGTCCCGATATGACTTCGTCTTCCCTATCTATGGTGTAGGTGTAGGTCGAATCAAAGGTTTCCAAGTAAATCTCAATCTAGGTATTTGACCCCACGGTCTCTACTGGAGTACATATTGACTCCCATTTTGAGTAGATCTCTTTCAAACATGTTATTTCGTATCTATGACATTACTTATCTTAATGGGAGAAATACAAAGCAAAGGCCTAGTTCATAAATCCTCATCAATAGTTCTGCAACAACCTAACCCATGGGAACATTTTCTTTAGCCCCGATTCTTTATTATCCCATCCAACCCATCTGAAAGAAGTATTCCTAATATCTTTCATCTTTTGTCCTATCTTATGTCCATAGGAGTTGCTGGATGAACCTTCCTTTGAGGTATCCTTTGACCATGTTATGTTTTCTTCCACATACCTAGCCTTGGCATATGAATAAGTTGAAGTGTGAATGTCAAACAAGGCCAATTCCTTCTTAATGTGGCTATGCAAACCTTTGACATACTTAAGAACTGTTTTTTCTTCATCCTAGACAATTTGCAACTTGATAGAACGTTGCTATGTATTATTTTACCTTCTGTGGTTTCTTTTGATGAAATTATTTCCACTTGATTTTCATATATCATTCATACCCAATTGAATCTAATTTAAAACATATGCTAGAATACTTGAATACAAGTTTTGTTATGTTGATTTTCTATTTCATTTTGTATCAATTGGTATCAAATCTTACATTCCTGGCTTCCATAGCCAAGGAAAGAAAGAGGGCCCATTCCCCTCCATATATGGATTCCATAGACAAGATCCAATAGGGACCAAATCCCTTAAAGTAGTATAATTATTAGTTTAGATCAAGAGGGCTTCTTCCCCTCAGCTATAGGCTTCTGCAACCTTGATCTAATAAGGATTTGTTCCCTTAAGAACTTTTTTTTGGCACCCTAACATATTTCTCTTAGAGCATGTTCACTTCATTGCTGTCTCCTCTACCACCTATTTGTCTAGAGAAACTCCATATGGATCTTCCAAACAAATTGGATCTCTTTCCTATCCACAAAAGATAAGGATATTTTTAGGGTGAGGATCTATTATTGCAAACCTCTCTCATGTAGATCTCTCACATGATAAAGTAGTGGTCTGTATACACCAACAACGATCAACTATAGGAATCATATTTTAGGTATTTTCAATCAATGTTGTAACATTTTTTATTTGCACACTTCTATGATTTTTCCTAGCTATATGCTTACTTTTTGGTATTCGAATGGGATATTTCACTTTGGATCCACTAATCACCAAGAAAATTCATAAGAGGAACTTTGAGATATATGGAAATCTCATGGACTCAACCCTCTAGATACATAAACATCTTTGTTTTGAATCTCTACGACCACCACGAGTCCTTGTCTTGGAAAAGATGCAGGATTTCTCATGTGATCACTTCTTGAATATTGGCTTCCAATCTAATATTTTCCCTAAATATTATGATCTCTACATATTGTGTCTTGCCTCATCCACTTTTCCATACACGATCCAACATCCATACATATTTTCTTGTAATATTATTGAACATCAAATTCCAATCTAAACTTTTCCCTAAATATTATAATCTCTACACATTATGTCCCATCTCATCCATTTTGTGATACATGATATAGCGCCCATGCATCCCTTCTTACAATATTAGGCAAACAAATTCACACCTGTGTCTCTAATGGCTACTTCCATGCCAATGTAATAATTTCTTTTAACACACCCCCTCAACCCTCTATTTTGCACATTGAATAATCAAAGTATATACCACTTTATCATTGTTCCAAGAAAAAATATGGCATTAGAGGAAGCAATGAGGAAGAGTTAAAAGAGGAATAAATAAAAAGATTTAAAGTCGTACACACTCCAACTATAGAAGGAGGGAACCATGGAGGATGAAGTTAAAAGGCTGAAATTTGCAAATTTCCATCTTCAAAAAAAGGTTGACGAGATGTAGAAATATTTGGAATGTCTTTCCTTAGAGTACAAACAATTAACAACCTAGATGATTTTAGTCCAAATTGGTATGCAATGGTTGGAGAGAAATGTTACAATTCACTCTCACCTTGAGTAGGATGTTTTTATGGCTACTACACCAAAATTTTCAAAGCGATGGCTAGGTTAGGGTTCTGCAAAGGATCAAACAATAGAGACAACTCCAACTACTTAGGTTATTCATCGAGAAAATAATTCATCAAGAAATGAATGTGTTGGAAATGATAATGTATCAACTACACCATTGTTTGCATAGTCAGTGACATCTAACTTCACTTCGACCAATATAATTGCTAAAGTTTCATTTGCCTTGCAATGTACAACCATGACTAATGTATCGTTGAATCCCTACAATGAAAGATAGTAGTATAGTTTGGATGGTCATGGAAGAAATCATTCTAGGGATACATGGATATAATTTTTTGCATATACAACCAACGATTTGTCCACTAAACTAGCACCAACTATTGTTATGATACCATATTTTTGAAATAAAGATGACCCTAGATATATCTTTGTAGAAACTTGTAGCACATATTCTGGAGAGTTTGCACATACAAAGCTTGGCTTTCATATATAACATTTTAGCAATGAAGAGGTCAACAAGAATAACATCGAAGACAACACTTTTTTTAAATACAACCCTCTTTGTGACCATGGACCACAATTGATCGAAAATAACCAAGCGACATAAGGTAGTGCCACATAGGATTCAATTCACAATGCAAGTTAAAGTTGCTTCAATAAATTCACAACAAAGTTAGTATTTAAACATGAATATAACGCATATAGGCAAGCAAACAAAGTTTTACTCCACCTAGCCAAGCAAACAAAGTTATACCTCAGCTATACTATTTTAATGATCACAAAATACTGAAAACAAGAACAACATCACCTCGWGTATGTAAATGAAGCATGTAGACAAAATCCAACACTCCCAATTTCTCCAAAGCGATTTCTGTATTATTAAATGGGAAGAGGTTGTAGCAACAATGTTCTCCAAGCTCTTCAATAACCAAAACTAGTGAAACAATATGACAATAGTGAGAGAGAGAAGGAATGGGATGGAGAGAATTTGATAGCATAACAATACTGTCAAGAATGGTGTTAAATGAGTGGGTGAGAGGTTTCTTAAATAGCTTGAGAAGCTAAGGAGACCCCTCTTGGATCTTCAACAAGTGTCAAACATCCAAGGGACAAGACAACTCAAAGGTCAAAGCAACCAACGAGGGACTAAGCTTTTAGGGTGAGGGGAAATGGCAAGAAAGTGAGGGGATGAGGAGAAAACAAGGAAGGAGGGGGCGAATTAGGCAAGTGAGGGAGTCCACGCATGCCTTAGAGGAAGAGTTACTTGCTTTCAACGTGATGTTTCCATCCCCTCAAAGCTTTATTCAATTTTGCAAGAGGGAAAGCGTGAGTCAAGGGAGGCAAGACGTGAGGTATGGGAGAGGCGTGTGGGAGGATGTGTTGGACACATTTCTTATTGGCACACGATTGGTGGAGGAGAGGCACACACATTAATTAAGGAAAGTTTCCAACATTACGTGGAGACTTTCAAGCTTATGTGAGTTAGTGTGTGAGGATGGTGAAGGCGTGGAGAGTGGGGGTGTGTGGGACACACTCCCAAATGGGACGTGGGTGGAAGAGGAGTGGGCATATGAGTTGTAAAGAGGACCCACGATATTATTAATAGAAAGCTTCAAACATTTTCATGGGAATTGAGAGATGCGTGAGCCACGTGAGGTAAGGAAGGAGGGATGCGTGAGGGTGTTGACTTGGAGTATGGAGTCCACACTCCAAGTGTGAAGTGGAGGTTTAGAGGATGGGCGCACCTCATGAGGAGGGGCCCTCAACCAATAGTTAAAACAAAAAACTAAGTACTCACGTGGAGAGGGGGTGACGTACTCAAAGGGGGACGTATTGTCCAAAGTGGGAATTAAATTAAAATTTAATTAAAAGATTGGGTAAAGGGTAGATAAAGGTTTTGGATGGGTTAGGTGGGGTTCCTCTCATCATTCATGTCACTTCACTTGATTTGGACCATTATTACAAAATTTACATTTTCCCATGTTCTGGGTTTGACAATTAAAACCGTCATTTTCCCGAAAAACTCCTAAGTGGACAAAAAACCTAGCAAAACTTGTCCGATTGAGCTGAAACTTGGTCCATGGGTTTAGGGGGTCTCATTAGCTTTCTTTTGAGTACAAATACCCCTATCAAAGATCCCGGGACCTAAGTTTTACATTAAATACCCATAATTAATTAATTAATTCCCAACTTTAAAAAAAACCTAGCTAGACTTGATGGAATTCTGCGAAATTTTGCGTGCTGTCTTACATGGTCATTTACAATATTCCTAAACATTAGATACCCAAGGATGACTTCATTAGAACACCTTTCACCACTTTGGAGGATTTATTGGGTGGGAGTGAAAAACTCAAGGGAGATTAACCCAGCTGGTTAGGCCACATTAACCTCCCGAGGATAAAAAACACTCAGTGAAAGGAACTCTCCTAATGAAGAAACCCTAAGGCAACTGACCTAACCATGATCCATGTAGACCTATTACATTATAAACCTGCGTAGGGGTGCGAAAATCCCGCTTACAAAACTGTGTGCTGGAGCAAAAATGCCCTGTAGAACCAAAAAGTCTTCGACATGTTTGCATCTGATGATGCATATCTTCATGGTACATGGAGTTGACCCCCTAGTTGAAGAGGCGGTCAACAGGTCCCATTGAAAATTTAGTAGACTTAACGGTTTTCATGATTTCAAGATTGGCAGGATTACAACGTTTCCAATGGATTCTATCATGTATAAGGGTATGGAACTGGCATTTAATCAAGAGCATCAAGCCCTCTATGTACCTCGATGTCCACCAGTTAACATTTTTGGGGTTGATCCAAGTGTCCTCATGCAAGGCATTACTCCTATAACTGTGTGCCACATGTCTTTTCATGTTAATATAGACACGGTTTTCCTTCTAAAATGTCATTTATGTGTGTCATTATTTTTTCTTGCAAGATAATGTGTTATTTAATATATATATATGTTTTTTGCTGATTGCTAGATGCATGGTTCTTTTATCATTTTGCTTTTAGAATTGATCTAGGAGTTGCTTTCACACTACTTCATTTTATTTACACTAGCTGTACCTTTTAGTCCCATTGACCTACTTTTGTTGTCATTTGATGGATATTAACAAAATTGTCTTATATTATCTTATCAAGCTGCCATCTTAGTGATTTACTTCTTTGGCAATGGTGTAAAGCAAGTGCTTTTTGATACTTGGGATGGAATATGCTTCAGTCTGCATTAGGCGCACTTTTTGTTTATCCAAATTAAACAGTTGAAGACTTCATAAGTTCATATTTCTTTAACCAGTTCATGCTCAACATTTTCAAAGCTCTAATATAATCTGATTGTAGTTCCTGGATTTTATTTAGGCACTGCTATTATGATTCATTTTTGGGGCATTCTGTTCCTATACATGTTTGTGTTTGCTACATATGAGACTCATAACTGGGATCAAAAAGTCTGGAAAAATACCTCAGAAGTTCTTATATGTTTGGTTCAAAACTAGTATGTGGCAATTTTCTATTCTATAAAATGTAGGTCAGATTGTGTCTTTTGCATGAATATGCTTATACAATAAACTGTATTCTAATTAGTGTTTCCCTTTACCTTGGTTTTCTGCTGCAGTTGAGAGAGGATCTACAAGAATACGTCAAGGTCTTGGTTGTAGGAGCTGGTGGTTTAGGCTGTGAATTGCTGAAAGATTTGGCTTTGTCAGGTTTTAAAAAACTTGAAGTCATAGATATGGATACAATTGAAGTTTCCAACCTTAATCGGCAGTTTCTCTTCAGGTTTCATCAAAGTCCATCTTTGGCATTCAGTTGCATTCATAATTGCCCTTAGATGGTGCTATTTTGCTTCATTTAGTTGTCTTTTCCTTTGAAACTCTCATAGTTTAAAATTTAAATAAGTCTGCAAATATGAAATGTATACTGGCTTATTACTATGGCTGGGACAATGTAGCAAAGCTTTGTGCTAATTTTGTGGGATGTTGGGTAAGGGTGGTTTGGAGTGAAGTAATGTCAATAAGTAGTTGTTTATCTAGTGGGTAATTTTAAGATTTTTATGATGATTGAGTAAGCCTCGACAAAAGTAGGTAATTTTAAAATTATTTATGACGATGGAGTAAGGCTTGACTAAGAGAAAGATGGATTAGAACATACTGATTTTTTATCAAGAGTTACCCTCTTTAGTTCTAAATTGGATAAGACGCATGGTGGGTTTGGTGGATAGAGTAGGACAATATTTCTTACAACAACATGCAAGGGCTAAGCTAGTGGAGGGAGTCCAGAACAGGTCTAAATCTCAAAAATAAAAGATTATATTTATTTTCACATGATAAAAAGTGTTCACTCCAATTGAAATTTTTTCCTGTATTATGTTTGGACCTAAATATAGTAGTATGATATTGTGAGGGGGAGATGAGAGGTGATCTACCTCACTCCTTTCTTTGAGGTCCTTCTCCTACTTGAAATCCTATAGAAGTAGGGTGTAATACCCCACTTTTGATTCCCAGGTTAGTATTGTTTATGTATATGATGAGTGGCTAAAAATCAAACGATGTAATAAGAAAGATTGTACATTGAATGATAATAAAAAAATACATCACAGGTTGCAGAAAAGAAGGTCAAAAGAATGGGGGCTATTACTCCACAAGAGGGGAAAGTTGAGGGGGGCTAAAAGAAAATAATATTATTTGAATCTTATCCTAAGTCCTTAACCTTGTTTAATTAGTGCTCTTTAATCCATGTTTAATTTTATTCTAAGCTTTTGATTAACTGCATGAAGGAGGCACATGGGCTCTCCATAGAGAGACGTGGCTCCTTCATGCCATGCAAATTTATGCTATACTTTTTTACCATATAAGCGAATTGGGGGAATTTGAATTGTTAATCTATTGGGGGAAATCGGGAGTCTTCTCATGGAGTGAACTATTAGTTTTCCTTAACCCAGCTCCCGACAATCAGTTCCAAATAAAATCCTTTTATTGAATAAATGCATAGCTGAGTTATTAACCAAGCATTATAGCGGAAGCAAATAAAACGAAAACCAAACACATTGCACACAAGATATCTGGGTAAACGCCCTTGGAAAAACCCCTAGGGAAAACCAGTTTTGAGTTGATTTTATTAGATAAAATATTGGGCTCACGTCCTTGGATGATTTCTCACCTGAGGAATATACAAAACAACAAATAACAAAGCCCCACAAACCTCAATATTAGTCCTTCGATCTTGTTGGTTGATTGTTATCTCCTTAGCTGCCCCTTTGCTCCTTTCCTCGGCCCCTACCCCCACACACTTGGATGGAAGTCCTTCTCCACCCAATCAATGAGATCTCACTCACTCATTTTGTGTGGGTCTCATCCTCTCACTTAGGCTACCTTTTATAATGTTGAGTTAACCCTAAATCCAAAACCCTAGATCTTCAAAGGGATCAAAGGATGGGATTAGATCTCACCTTCACTTTAAATCTAACGATTAGGATTTAATTAACTCACTTAAGTTATTAATGCCAAAAGCTTAGACATTTAACTTAATTAAACTCACATTAATTTTAAAAGTACATTCACTTAATAATCACGTTATCAAGTGAATTTTCTAAGGTTCTGAGAGGCATTACGAATGACTTCCACATTCTAGACACCAAGCCAATGTGGAAGTACCTGTCCAATGCTAAATACATCAACACTCCCTCTTAGCGAGGAAGGTACTTCTACCACCTGGAGGTGGCTCTGTTTTCGCTATCATATCTACTACCATGGCTGCTCTCCAATCCACCTGATTGGCTTCTCCCTCTGAAAAGAAAGCTATCCTTGCCATCTTGCTCGGACCCTTCTTCGAAGACTTCCCTTTGAACATGCTTCTAGAAGCCTCCTGCTCTTGAGTATCCTGCATGCTCATCTCATACCATGACTCCTCAACAGACTGAGAAGGCTGCTACTTCCCACATGAACCTGAAGGTTGACTCCCTTTGAGCTGCTCAACCTTCGGAGCTACTTGCTCCTTGTTCTCTGCCACTCTGTTGCTCGCCATTGTTCAACAAGCCACTCGACAAAAAGTTTTCGTTGCCTGGATCCCTGCTCGAGACCCGCTGCTCGATCTCTTTGTTGCCCGTTGCTCGTACCTGTTGCGCGAACTTGCTTGAGGTTGCCCAGATTTCTGCTCGCTATCTAGGGATGCCCGGATTTATGTTCGCTGCCTGGTGGCAGTCCAGACCATGTGGCCCCTACAGGGTGGTTTCTAGGATGGTGCCTTGGCTGGTTTGGCGGCCCGTTCCTTGGTGGCTGGTTGTCTGGAGGCTGCTGTTGGGCTGGCAGTCACACCACCCACACAACGATTGTTCCTCAGCTCGTTGTCACTCCTCAGTAGCTTGCACGGATCTCTCGACAGCTGCAATGATTCCACGACCCCGCATGCAACCTTGCCACCTCCAGCCAACACTTTTTTTTACTTCCGTCGATGCCTCCTCCAGACCCTTGGTGGCTCCTTTTCGCTGCCGATAGCTCCACGTTGTCCACTCCTTGGAGGCAACTATTTTGATGGTCACACCTCCACTGCAACACCCACGCGAACTCACTCCACGGTGGTTGCGTCTTTTCACATAGTTGCTTCGCACCAATCTGCAGTCGATCTACTCCAACTGTCTTTCCAACTCTTTCGTTTGATCACGAGCCTAGCGGCTGGACCTCTGTCGGCATCTCTGCCCCATGACTCATCCCACAAACTCTTCAGCGGTGGTAGATGGCTGCCACCTCTCTCTGCTGCACGACTGTGCCTTCACCCGCCGACGCCTTTGACAACGACATGGCTCTCCTCCTCTTTCTATCTCCTTTCTACAACAACTTCCACAATGTGGGAGACTCTGGGACGACTGTATTCAGAAGGAGACTTGTAAAGAGTCCAGGGGCAAGCGGGGAGGAGGTACAATTGATGAGAACTTGGCCTTGATCACCAATGCTAAGAAGGGAAAGATCAAGAACATTGCCAAGAAGGGTGACAGTCAGGGAGAGGGTCAACAGTCAGGGCATAAGATAGATATGAGCAAGATTAAATGCTATATTTGCCATAAGAATGGCCACTTTGCTTCTTAGTGTCCACAAAAGTAGGGCAAGAAGTCGCCTATAGTTGTAGTGACAACCGAGACATAGTTGAGCGAGCTTGCTTCCAAGTTCGAGAATGACTTTGCATTCGTGTCTTGCCTTTCTAGCAACATCACTTCCAGGTGTGCCTGGTACCTTATTAGTGGTGCCTCACGCAACATGACAGAGGAGAGAGAGCTATTCAACGCCTTTTCAGAAGGAGACTCATGTCTTTGTGTAGCTTGGCGATGATGCCAAGTATGCAGTACAAGGGAAGGGGATTGTTCAGTTCTAGTCAGTGTTACCAGAACCGGTCGGCCAGACTAGC
Source organism: Picea sitchensis (assembly GCA_010110895.2). Classification (NCBI taxonomy): domain Eukaryota; kingdom Viridiplantae; phylum Streptophyta; class Pinopsida; order Pinales; family Pinaceae; genus Picea; species Picea sitchensis. The sequence continues at coordinate 137,386 of SNQJ01S0021147.1, read as the reverse complement.
TTCCATGGCAAAAATGGTTGGGTCGGCGGTATCGAACCGTTTTTGGCTGGTTCCGTACGGAACGGGCCAAAAACAATGATCCGACTGGTTCCGTACGGAACTGGCCAAAAACAGTGATCCGACTGGTTCCGTTTCGAGTCCATACAGAACACGTACGATGCACTCTAGAGGTCGTATTTCAAATTTTTTTGAAGAAAGAATATAATTTATGGTTGATGGGGCCTACCAACTAACCGTAGGCCCTCCCTCAAACCTATTTAAAGACACCCCGCTCCCCCCCGCTATTTCTCTAACACTATTCATTTGAGCTCTTTGGAAATATTGAGTTGAGTTTGTTTGCTAGTTTTGGAGAGCTGTTTGCAGGAATTTTCTGAAGGAGTTCTTGGGCAGATTTGGAGAGCTAGTTCAAGGGTTCAATTGGAGATCTCTTGGGTTGATTTTCTGCAGGAAATTTGGAGCTGTTTCAAGGGATATTCTTGGGCTGTTTTTGCCAAAGTTTTGGTGGTTATTTTTCAAATTTTTGTGGGCTGTTAGAGAACTGGTTTTTCTGCTGGTGGTAGCTTCTCTTCTTCTCCACATTTCACCTTTTTGTGAAGCTATGTCAAGGATTCTCTTATTCCTCTCTTTTTCTCTTTAAAACTGTTGATTTTTTCCTAGAAATTAAGAAATCTTAGGGGTTTATTTGTAGATTTTTTTTTGTTTCTGCAAAAATGTCCTAGTCCAACATCCCTAAAAACAAGAAGGATCCAACATGGGCTCATTGCTGGTTGAATGAAAAAACCCATAAAGTATGCAATTATTGTGGGAAGGAAATTAAAGGTGGGGGTATCCATAGGATAAAAGAACACTTAGCACGTGAAAAAGGCCAAGTAGAAGGTTGCACAAAAGTCTCTGATGAATTAAACTTGGAGATGCAAAATCTTCTTGCATCCTACCAAGCAGAGAAAGCTAGGGCCAAGAAGATTAAAAAAGATGCGGGGAAAAGTCAAGCTGATGATCCTTTTACTATTTCCTAGTTTTGAAGAATCCTCTAGTTTTCTTGTTGGATTGGGAGTGGGACATAGAGATGAAGTTGAAAATGTTTCTTTTGTTGGCCCTAGTGCATCAAGTTTGAAGAGAGCACACAAAGGGCTTGACTCTTTTTTTGTACCCCGCACCACCCTTGGCTCTCAACCAACCATTGATGCTAAATGGAAGAAGATAGAGGAGGCTAATTATGCATTGTTAGATGGTGGTATGATGCAGACATACCAATCAATGCTACTAAATCTGCATATTATCAGCCTATGATAGATGCTATAGCTGCATGTGGTCCTAGCTTCAAAGCCTCGAGTTTTCACGATATCAGGGGGTCACTTTTACAAAATGAGGTCCAAAGAATAAATGACTTCCTCATAGAGTTCAAGCAGTCATGGACTAAAATAGGGTGCACAATCATGTCAGATGGTTGGACTGATGGAAGATCCCGCACCATTCTCAATTTCTTAATTGCTTGCCCAAAAGGAACCGTGTTTTTTAAATCTGTGGATGCATCTGATTAGATGAAGGATGCACAATTATTATTTTGTCTTTTGGATGAAGTAGTTGAGGAGGTGGGGGTTCAAATTGTTGTATAGGTGATAAGTTATAATAGACAATGCCTTCAACCATGTTGCAGCGGGAAGGATGTTGGACGAAAAACTGTTAGAATAATAGGTTTGCTCGTTTCACCGTAGAAAATATCTCAATATTGTCACCCAACCATAGGCACAAATGCCACCCCCAAGCAACTTAACCTTGACAGACGAAATAATTCTGAAAGAAAACCCTAGAACCAATAGCCAACCAAGGTAGTGTACCTCTCTCCAGAGTTAGTGTACCTAACAGAAAGTCCAACCATAACCAAAGACCAAGTCACCATTGCAGCAGCTGCAACTCTCCTCCAGTAATGCGCACCACTTGTCCTTATGCAGTTGTGAGAGTGTGTGTCAAATGAGCTCTAGCGCCGTCTTATTTATAGTCCTCCAAGTGAACTAACTGGGCTGATTTCTACTTCTGGAGGATAATAATTTAATATAAATTATTATCTTGAGCCGACTTGGCTTCTAAGTTTATTTCCTAACCTTCTAGGGTTTCTCTTGCTTCCCAGAATATTCTAGTCTCGTCAAAGGTTACACGTAGAGGTTAATACCTCCCGCAACTACCATAATATCAACACTCCCTCCTATCTAGGGAGGTATTAAAGACAATGGTCTTGAGCACAAACAAACCATTCAACCGGTAGCATCATCATAACCACACATGCTATCTCATGATCAAATCACGAGCACCATCATCACTATCCAACTGGATAGTCTCCATGGCAATTAGAACAATGCCATCCAATAGAACACAACTGTGTTTGTTCATAGTAGTATACAGCTAGTATCCGGTGGTACACAACCACTCCTAGTAGCATACTGCCACTAACCAATGACACACAATCACTACTAGTGGATCATATCCACCGCAGTAGCATACAACTATTGTCCAAAGACATACAGTCTCTACAACAATCATATCATCTAATATCAACCTGCATAAACAATATCATAATACAAACTGAGTCATCTGGGCCATTCTTCCACTCACATATGTGAGATCTGGAAGAGCATCTGCCCTCGGAATGTTAAACATCAACCATGGGCTATGATGCAGTGCCCCTATCTCAGCAGGGCCTGTTGACCTCCCGGTCTCTAGATCTTCTCAATCTTCGAGTTGGAACAACTCTTCAATTCTCTGCTGGAATCTTCAAGAATTATCCACAGGTCCTTCTCACGAAACTCCGTCGCGCGAACAAGCACTAGGCGTAAGTTTCTCTCACACGACCATGGGCTGTGACCACGAACCTAATCCAAAAGGTGTTTCGCGATTTCGCGTGTCGGGTCTTTGCAGGTGAGTCACCCCGAGTCTCCCGACCTCCGAAACCCTGACAGGAGCCTAGCGTGTACTAGCCCCTCCCTTATCTTCCCTCAATGTGATCTCCTTTCATGACCTGGGGCTCAACTCTCAAGCGCGTCGGGATTTTGTGTATCGGGAATTCCTGATATGATTAGATCTACGGTCCATGATCTTCCCTCAATCGACGGCTACGATCAAGTCGCGATTTTGCGTTTCGCGACTTTAGAGGTTGGTTCACCTCCGTTCTCCCGATCCCCGATTTCTCGATATTTGCAAGCGTTAGATCGACGACTCACGACTCTCTTCTATCGAAGGCTGCGATCAAGTCGCAATTTCGCGTTTTGCGGCTTTGGGAGTCCCCTTACCTCCGTTCTCTCGATATCCGAAATCGCGATGGCGCTAGATCGACAGTCCAGGTCTTTCCTTTGATCAACGGCTATGATTAAGTTGGGATTTCACGTTTTGCGACTTGGGAGTCTCCTTACCTCCGTTCTCTCGATACCCGAAATAGCGATGGTGCTAGATCGACGGTCCAGATCTTTCCTTGGATCAACCACTGTGATCAAGTCAGGATTTCACGTTTCGCGGATTTGACTTTTATGGAGTCCCTTCGACACTTAGCCGAATTCCAAATCTGTGCGCTCCTTGCAGCAGATTCTTACACAAGACTTGATTCTTGCGGGTGATTGTGCACACCTTGCAGCAGTCGCTTTGCATTCCTTGCAAAGGGAAAGTTTTGTGCTATCTCTTCTGAACTTCAGAATCGAAACAGATCCCGCCACACACTCCTTGCGTTCTGTGTGCACACCTTGCACTCACTCAACATAAGAGAAACAATTGAAACTTATACTAACGTTCACAGTTTCATCCATTCATAACGAAATTCATTCATTTATGAAAACACAATAACAAAGAATTACAAATAGTAACAGTGCTACGCATTTAAGTCAATTTTCCTCTGTCATATTCATTTAAAAGTAAATGGCTACAACTAATATCAAAACAATAACTCAAAACTCAGAAAATTCCTACTAACTCACAACAGCTTCATTTGGGCGTACAAAACCTCTATTTATCTCAGAGGGTCCTTAGGGTTCCCCCCGACTACTTGTCTACTTGGAAAACGAAAAAAAAACTCTAACTGCTACCTAAGTTCAGTTACATTCAAGACTTAGAGTGAAACTCCCAGATCACTCATGATCATCCGCTCCCAAGTGTTTGATCTTCTTTCGTTTTTCCAATCAGCGCCAAAAGATTCGCAGTAACTCCTAGCGTTTGAGATTTCGAAATGATTCCCAGGTGTCAAGCTGTCCTGCCACGTGTGCTTGCTGACGATGCTCCTGCATCATACTCCCCCTGGACAAAACTTCATGGACTCCTGTCCATGAGCTCCTGCACCGACTTTCCATGCTTCTAGATATCAACTTCATTTTCCCAACTGGCATCCTCTGTCGGGTGTCCCTTCCACTTAACTAGATATTCAAGATAGGTCTTCCTCCCGGTCTTCTTGCCAATTCTCTGATCAATGATCTTCTCCATTTGTGGTTTTTCTGGTACATGCATTTGTTTCTCCCACTGAGTCTTATCTTTATCTTCTGATCCCTCTGCGTCATCTTTCCAGTAAGGATACAGGTCTGAAACGTTGAATATGGGCGATATGCCCACATCATCTGGCAACTCAATCTCATAGGCGTTTGCATTAAACTTCCTCAAGATCTTACATGGCCCTATCTTCTTCTTTTTTAACTTGTTATACGTTCCCTTAGGGAACCTTTCTTTTCGAAGATGTGCCAGAACCTGATCTCCCACCTCAAATTGAAGTTCTCTGTGATGTTGATCAACTCTGCGCTTGTACTCTTGGCTAGAGTTCTGTAATTGTCCTCTGATTTGGCTATGGAGCTTCTGCATTTCTGTAGCAAAATCTTCTGCTCCAGCGCTTCTGATCTCACTCTGTCCTAAGTCTCTCAACTCGGATACTCCCCTGGGTTGCATTCCATACAATATCTGGAATGGGCTCTTTCCAGTGCTTCTGTTTGGCGAGTTGTTGTATGCAAATTCTGCTTGTGGCAAAATTTGATCCCACTGGTTATGATGCTCAATGACCAGACTCCTCAACAAGTTTCCCAAGCTTCTGTTTACCACCTCAGTCTGTCCATCCGTCTGAGGATGATAAGCTGAGCTGAAGGACAAATTCGTCCCCAACTTCTTCCACAGTGTTCTCCAAAAATGACCAACAAATTTTGTGTCTCTGTCCGAGACGATACTTCTGGGTAGGCCGTGAAGTCTCACAACTTCCTTGAAAAACAGATTTGCAACATGTGTTGCATCACTGGTCTTCTAGCATGGGATAAAGTTTGCCATCTTTGAAAATCTATCCACCACCACAAATATGGAATCACATCCTCTTTGCGTTCTTGGCAGTCCTAACACAAAATCCATGCTTATCGCATCCCAAGGCCTCTCTGGTATCGACAATGGTTGATACAATCCAGTGTTCTGTCTTTTTCCTTTTGCATGTTGGCAGATTCTACATCTGTCCACAAATTTCACCACTTCTAGCCTCATACCTGGCCAACAGTATGAACTGCTCAATTGTGCGAATGTTTTATCATGGTCGAAATGTCCAACCAATCCTCCACTATGCTTCTCCTTCAAAAGGTTGTCCCTCATTGAACATTTTGGTATGCATAATTGATTGCCCTTGAACAACAATCCCTCTTGAATCATATACTCTGCCCACTGGCTCATATCTCTCAGCACAGGATTCGTGCATGCCTCGTATGCCTCCTTGAAATCTGGATCATCACTGTACATTTCCTTAAGGTGTTCAAACCCCAAGGTCTTCACCTGAAATTCCTGCAGAATCAAACATCTCCTGCTCAATGCATTGACAACTTTGTTAGCATTCCCAACAATATGTTTTATGACAAAAGTAAAATTCTGCATAAACTCAATCCACTTTGCATGCTTCTGATTCAATTTTTCCTGTCTGGTTATGAATTGCAAAGCTTGGTTATCACTATACAAGACAATTGTCTCCATTTCTTCAGGGCTTGAAATATGGCATAAAATTCCTTATCATATGTGGAGTATTTTCTCTTAGTCCCATTAAGCTTCTCACTGAAATAAGCAACCGGTCTATTGTCCTGGGTCAAAACTGCTCCGATTGCAACTCTACTTGCATCGCATCTCACCTGAAATGTCTTTTCAAAATTTGGCAAGACCAGAATTGGTCGTTCTGTTATTCTCCTTCAGTGTATTGAAGCTCCTCTCGGCCTCTTCTGTCCATTTAAAAGACTTGTGCTTCTTCTTCACTGTATCCATCAATGGTGCACAAATTCCACTGAAATCTCTGATGAACTTCCTATAAAAACTTGCTAATCCATGGAAACTTCTTACCCCAAACATGCTTCTCGGTAGGGATGATTTTAAGGATGAAAATTTGTTCTAAAATGTAGAAACCTTAGCGAATCTTACTTATCCTTCATATGCCAACTATAAATGTTTAGCGATATTTTTGTAAAAATATTCAAATTTCTAAGGATTTTATATAGTTTTTATAAAATTTTGGCGATTTTTAAGGTAAAANAAATTTTGGCGATTTTTAAGGTAAAATAATTTTATCCTATAGAATTTGGGCGAATCATTTTTAAAATAGCGAATCTCGTTTTTGGAAAAACCATGGAAAATTAGCCCATGAGCGAAATTTAGCCCCTAAAATCATCCATGCTTCTCGGTGACGACCATTCTTTGATTGCTTTCACCTTTTCTGGATCCATCTTCAACTCATTTGAAGAGATCACAAAACCCAAGTAAATGAGTTCTGTCTTTCTAAAAGAGGACTTCTTCAGATTTATCAGCAACTTCTCCTGTTGTAATCTTCTCATCACTAGTGTCAGGTGTCTCAAATGCTCCTCTTTAGTCTTGCTAAAGATTAGTAAATCATTCAGATATACAACCACAAACTTGCCAATGAAATCTTTCAGTATTTCATTCATCAACCTCATAAAAGTATTCGGGGCATTTGTTAAGCCAAATGGCATAACAAGCCATTCATGCAAACCTTCATTTGTCTTAAAGGCTGTCTTCCATTCATCACCTTCTCTCATTCTTATCTGGTGATATCCACTTTTCAAATCTATCTTAAAAAAGAAGTTTGCTCCACTTAGACAGTGCATTAAATCATCCATTCTTGGCAAAGGAAATCTATACCTAATGGTGATCTTGTTAATGGCTCTTGAGTCTATACACATTCTCCATCCTCCATTTTTCTTTGGACTCAACACAGTTGGCACTGCATATGGACTCAAGCTCTCTCTGACCAACCCTTTGTCTAACAATTTCTGGACTTGGTTCTTTACCTCCTCATTCTCTCGAGGTGTTAGTCTGTATGCTGATTTGTTTGGCAGACTTGCTCCTGGTATCAGATCAATATGATGGCTGATACTTCTAATGGGTGGTAATGAGTTAGGCAACTCATCCACCACTATGTCAGCAAAATTATCCAATAATTCTTGAATTTCTTCAGGTAAATCATCCATTGAAGTACTTGTAAGGACAACTCAAGGTTTCCTCACCACAACAAACTGCATCTCCTGTCCTTTCTTAATTTCTCTCAGGAGTTCCTTCCCACTCATGAGAAGTATGCTTGTGCTGGCTTCCTCTTTCACTTTCTTCTCCTCTATTGGCAGCAACATGTGTGTCCTACCATTCTTCTCCAAGGTGTATGTATTCTTCCTCCCATCATGAATGACATTCCTGTCAAAATACCATGGTCTTCCCAACAAAATATGGCATACATCCATGGGAATTACATCACATAGAATTTCATCTCTGTATCCTCCTATTTTAAATTCAACCAAGCATTGTTTAGTAAGCATTACCTGGTGTCCTTTCTGCAACCACGAGATTTTGTATGGCTTTGGATGTGCAGTTGTCTCCAACTCCAATTTCCCCACCATCTTTGTGGATACTAAGTTGTCAGTGCTCTTGCCGTCAATTATCACTTTGCAGACTCTGTCCTTAGTCTTGCAAGCTGTCCTGAATAGGCTGTTTCTCTGCACTGGCTTCTCAACTTCTGCCTCTGGTTTTAAGAGAACTTTTCTCAACATCATGGATGTTCCATCCTCTGCTCCTTCTGCTTCAACATTTCTTCTCTGTGCTTCTGAAATGTGAGCTTCACCTTTTCCTTCTTTCTTTCTCTCGGGACATTCCCAAGACTTATGTCTCGCTTTTCCACAKGTGTAACATCTCACTTCTCCTCCTCTGYCTCTTCCTCTTCCTCTAGAAGAACTTCTTCCACCATCTTGTCTTCCTCGGGAACTTCCTCCTCTTTCCGAGTGATTATGTGGTTTCTCAGTSTCATCTTTGGATTTTTGTGCCTTGTTTTGGGCAACTCCCTTGCCTTTGTTCGGAACTAGGCTTCTACCTCTACCTCCCTGGTTTTGTTTTCTGGCCAACTTCTCCTCCGCCTTCAGTGCAAACTGATAAACATCCTCCACTGTSCTTACTGACATCATGCTGATCTCAGCCTAGATTTCATACCTCAGGCCATTTATATACTTGGCAACTTTTTCTTCATCCTTCTCTCTTTGTCCAGTTCTAATGTTCAGCTTGTAGAACTCCTCTGTGTATTCTTTAACTGTCATACCCTTTTGTCTCAGGTTCTGCAATTTCCTGAACAGATTGATCTGGTAATCTTTGGGCATGAATTTTGCCTTCAGCTTGGCTACCATTTTGTCCCAATTTTTTATCTTTTGTTTGCCCTTGCTTCTCCTCTCAGCCTGCAGTTCATTCCACCACAGTGCTACATGTCCTTTGAGTCTGGTGATAGCATGTCTCACCATTTTCTTTTCATCGACGTCTTCATAGTCGAAATATTTGTCCATGGCTCTTACCCAATCCAACAATTCTTGAACATCCAAATTACCTTCGCACATTGGGACCTCTATCTTGGCTCTAGCTCCCAATCTAACAACCGCTCTTAGCAAGCGCTCTTCGACAATATTCTCTCCTACAGCTTCTTCGACTTCTACTTCTTCGCTCTCTGCATCGCTGATGTCTCCAGCATTAGGTGCCCTCCTTTGCGTTGCCTCCATCGCCTCTAATCTTGCATGAAGTTCTCGCATCTCCCTTTCTACAACCTGATTGGCTAAAGGTTGTTCCACTCATCTCCTCGGTGGCATTGTGTCGATTGTCTCTCACACACAGAGTGTAGCTTCGAGTTCTTTCGTCTCCTTTATCTCCTTCGCCTGAAATCTACAGACGAAAATCAGCTCTGATACCACTTGATGCATTGCCCCTATCTCAACAGGGTTTGTTGACCTCTCGGTCTCTGGATCTTCTTAATCTTCGAGCTGGAACAACTCTTCGATTCTTTGCTGGAATCTTCAAGAATTATCCACAGGTCCTCCTCACGAAACTCCGCCGTGCGAACAAGCACTAGGCGCAAGTTTCTCTTAGGCGACCACGGGCTGTGACCACGAGCCTAATCCAAAAGACGTTTCGCGATTTCGCGTGTCGGGTCTTTGCAGGCGAGTCATCGCGAATCTCTCGACCTCCGAAACCTCGATAGGAGCCTAACGTGTACTAGCCCCTCCCTTATCTTCCCTCAATGTGACTTCCTGTCATGACTTGGGGCTCAGCTCTCAAGCGCCTCGAGATTTCGTGTATCGGGAATTCCCGATATGATTAGATCTACAGTCCACGATCCTCCCTCAATCGACGACTTCGATCAAGTCGCGATTTCGCGTTTCGCGACTTTGGAGGTTGGTTTAGCTCCGTTCTCATGATCCTCGATTTCTCGATATTTGTGAGCATCAGATCGACGGCTCACGACTCTCTTCAATCGTCCACTGCGATCAAGTCGCGATTTCGCATTTCACGGCTTTGTGAGTCCCCTTACCTCCGTTCTCTCGATATCCGAAATCGCGATGGCGCTAGATCGACAGTCCATGTCTTTCCTTTGATCAACGATTGTGATTAAGTCGGGATTTCGTGTTTCGCAACTTTGGGAGTCTCCTTACCTTCGTTCTCCCGATACCCGAAATAGCGATGGTGCTAGATCGACGGTCCAGATCTTTCCTTGGATCAACGACTGTGATCAAGTCGGGATTTCGCGTTTCGCAGATTTGACTCTTATGGAGTCCCTTCGACACTTAGCCGAATTCCAAATTTGTGCGCTCCTTGCAACAGATTCTTACGCAAGACTTGATTCTTGCGGGTGACTGTGCACACCTTGCAACAATCGCTTTGCACTCCTTGCAAAGGGAAAGTTTCGTGCTATCTCTTCTGAGCTTCAGAATCAAAACAGATCCCGTCACACACTCCTTGCGTTCTGTGTGCACACCTTGCACTCACTCAACATAAGAGAAACAATTGAAACTTATACTAACGTTCACAGTTTCATCCATTCATAACAAAATTCATTCATTTATGAAAACACAATAACAGAGAATTACAAACAGTAACAGTGCTATGCATTTGAGTCAATTTTCCTCTGTCATATTCATTTAAAAGTAAATGGCTACAACTAATATCAAAACAATAACTCAAAACTCAGAAAATTCCTACTAACTCGCAGCAGCCTCATTTGGGTGTACAAAACCTCTATTTATCTTAGAGGGTCCTTAGGGTTCCCCCTGACTACTCGTCTACTCGGAAAACGAGAAAAAAACTCTAACTGCTACATAAGTTCAGTTACATTCAAGACTCGGAGTGAAACTCCCAGATCACTCGTGATCATCTGCTCCCAAGCGTTTGATCTTCTTCCGTTTTTCCAATCAGCTCCAAAAGATTCGCAGTCACTCCCAGCGTTTGAGATTCCAAAATGATTCCCAGGCGCCGAGCTGTCCTGTGACGCGTGCTAGCTGACGATGCTCCTGCATCAGGCTATCTTGACTATTCTTCGCAAGCATAGAAGAGTAACTGTCCCTGATTTTTGAACCTGGACCATTCAACCTAACTGGGCCATTCTTCTGGCACTAATCACAGTGCAATAGGGAGAGAATGAGTCTGCCGTTGGAAATGATTGTTCCCGATTGCTGAACCTGGACCATTCAACCTAATTGGGCCATTCTTCCGACACTAATCATAGTGCAACCTGGAGAGAACGAGTCTGCCCTAGGGAATGGCTGTCTGGACCATTTCCTACGGAAATGACTGTCCTGCACCAACCTCCTATATCAGACCATTCTTCGAAACTGCTCACAACTGTGAACTTCGAAAGAATGATTGTCCGGAGAGGCGAACCGTTCTGCTTGACCACTTCTCAGAGTGACTGCCAAGGAGAATGACTGTCCTAGACCATTCCCCCACACTGGCCACAAGGGGAATCGTTGTCTATGGTACATTAACAATCTATTGGACCATTTTCGTTACGAAAATGACTGTCTGTTCTGGACCATTTTTCGAACTAGAAAATGACTATCCGTAAGAAATATTGGACCACTTTCTAGATTGGAAAGTGGCTGCCCAACCTGGACCATTTTCCAAACTAGAAAATGACTGTCCATATATCAATAACATATCACTGCTCCCTCCTAACCTAGGGAAGAATCACTTCCTTTTCCAATAAGGAAGTCATCTCCACGAGTCCCAACTTGTCCCTTAAGTACGCAAAGTTTTCATCTTGGACAAAGGCTTGACCAAAATATCTGCTATCAACTCATCAGTGGAGATATACTTGAGAACCACTTCTCCCCTCTGGACTTTATCACAGAGAAAATAGTACTTGATCTCAATGTGCTTTGACTTGTCATGGAACACCGGGTTCTTTGAGAGCTTCACACAGCTCTGGTTATCACAATATATCACGGTCGAATCCAACACTTGATCAAATAGTTCAAAAACCAGCTTACAGAGCCTCACTGCTTTCGTACAAGCATCACAAGCTGCAATATGCTCTGCTTCTGCAGTGTTGAGTGCAACAGACTTTAGTTTCCCATGATATCATGACAAAGCTCAAACTGAAACATATCCAAGAAGCACTTCTTTTGTTATCTGCACTCCATGCCCAATCTGAATTGATAAATCCATGCAACTCTGTATCATAACTCAAACATCCCACGAAGACATTTCAAGGCATGCTTTGCAATTTATTCAATTCTCAATTCTCATGCTTTGTGTGTTTCCTTCCTTTTTTTTAACCCAGGACATTGGTTCTTGTAGTGACCATATTTTCGACAGTTGAAGCATTGTATTTTTGACATATCCTTTTCTTGATTTGGTTTCATCCTTGAGCTAAACTTCTTCTTGTTCCTGAATTTCTTGAACTTTGTTGTCTAGACTTGATCATCATCTTTCTTTTGGGATTTCTCTTTTACGCTAATCCTTGATTCTTCTTGTACACAACAAGTTCAAAGTTCAAATGTGGGATACTCCGTTCTTGTGTTCATGCTTGTGGCAAATGCATCCCATGTCTTGGGAAGGCCATTAAGTACAATATTTAATAGTTCCTTTTCTGAAATGATTTCCTCAATAGCTTGTAGTTGATCTCTTAACTGAGAGATTCTTACAAAGTATGATGTTATGGTGTCATCATCATTCATTTTTAGATCACATATCTCATTCTTCATACTCATTACTTGTCCAATATTTCTGACTGAGAAGAGGTTAGTTAGGGCATCGTACATCTTTTTAGATGAGTCAAGATGAGAAATGTAGGGTATCAAATGGTCCTTTACAGAGTCCACTATCATACTCCTAACATTGATGTCATTGTCCTTGAACTTCTCCATAATTGCAACGTTCTCAGGTTCCTTCTCTTTTCCTGCTTCAAACTGTGGTTCCATGATCTTCCCTTTTACAATATCCAACACTTTAGTCTTGGCAAGGATGAGGTCAATCCTTATCTTCCATTCTTTGAAGTTAGAAGCCCCTTCTAACTTGTTTTTTGACTTCATAGAGTAAGTCATGACTACTTTGACTTGGTCAACCTTTGACTTTGACCAAAAACTCAAACTTGACGCCTTGGCTTGCTAAGAGTACTAGGAGGTGTGCTAGGCTAGGGCTCACTAGGTTATCCAGGAATTAGGTCAAGCGCTTCACTTAAGGCGCCTTAACACGAGGGTTAGGGTTTTGTTGTTGTAGCAACACTTTGACTGCGACTGCAACTGCAATTGAGCAAATCCTCCCAATCTACCTTCAAGTGGTTAGACTGTCCGTAGATAGTGTGGGCCCACAACCTGCTAGAATAATAGGTGTGCTTGTTTCACCGTAGACAATATCTCAATATTGTCACCCAACCATAGGCACATATGCCACCCCCGAGCACCTTAACCTTGACAGACAGAATAATTTCAGAAGCAAAGCCAAGAACCAATAGCCAACCAAGGTAGCGTACCTCTCTCCAGAGCTAGCGTACCTAGTAGAAAGTCCAACCGTAACCAAAGACCAAGTCACCACTGCAACAGTTGCAGCTCTCCTCCAGGCATGCACACCACTTGTCCTTATGCAGTTGTGAGAGTGTGTATGTCAAATGAGCTTTCACGCCCTCTTATTTAAAGTCCTCCAAGTGACCTAACTGGGTCGATTTCTACTTCTGGAGGATAATAATTTAATATAAATTATTATCTTGAGCCGACTTGTCTTCTAAGGTTATTTCCTAACTTTCTAGGGTTTCTCTTGCTTCCCAGAATATTCTAGTCTCGTCAAAGGTTACACGTAGAGGTTAATACCTCCCCCAACTACCATAATATCAACAAAAACATCCCACGATTTGGTGGACTCCATGTGCAGCCCATGTTCGGACATCATGCTTGAGGATATTGGTAAAATTGAGTGGGTGAAGAAGTGTGTGGTAGAAGCAAAATTCATAACCATGTACATTTACAACCACACATGGGTTTTGAACCTGATGAGGAAAAACAATGCGGGTAGAGAGCTTGTTCGGTCAGCCATTACGCGATTTGCAACAAACATTCTTCCATTGCAGTCCATTGTTTTGCAAAAAGGAAATTTGCGAAAGATGTTTTCTTGTGATGAATGGAATGCATCTCAGTGGGCTAAAGGGAAACAAGTGGTTGACAAAGTGTTCGAAAAAAGTTTTTGGAAAAGGCAGAAGAGATAGTCCTATTCACTCAACTTCTTGTGAAAGTGTTACAAATGGTGGATGGTGATAAACCTGCCATGGGTTTTATTTATGAGGCCATGGATCAGGCCAAAGAGGCAATCAAGGTAGCATATGGGGATAAAAGACAAAAGTATTTTCTTCTATGGAGAATCATTGATGAAAGATGGAACAAACAACTCCATGGACCTTTACATGCAGCTGGCTATTACTTAAACCCAAGGTATGTAATTTCAAAGTTTCTAAGTTCTATTATTCATTAGAAAAGCGTAGCGAAAGATTCAAATTTAAATTTCAATTGATGGATATTTTATACAAAAGATTTTGAAGGATATGGGGAGGTAAAAGAGGGATTGTACAAATGCATTGAGCACATGATTCCTGATCCCACGAGACAAGATGAGATACATAGCAATCTCCTACATTTCAATGAGAGTCTTGGTACCTTTGGCATATTTATGGCTATATGAAGCAGATCAAAGGATCCACCGGGTAAGAAAGTTCAAAGTTTTCAAATTATATTATTGATTGTAAAAGTTGAGTCAATGTTTCAACTTTCCACTGTCAAGGTCATTTGTTAAAGCTTCTTTGCCTTCAACTCTTATGGCAGCCTATTCGTGGCAACAATTTGGTGGTTAGTGCCCTGATCTACAAAGATTTGCAATTTGGATATTGAGGTAGACATGCAGTGCTTTTGGGTGTGAATGCAATTAGAGCGTTTTGAGCGTATACACACCAAGAAGCGGAACCGTTTGGAGCAAAAATGGTTGAATGATATGGTTTATGTTCAGTACAACCTTAGGTTGAGGCGCAACCAGTTGATGAAAAAACCCCCTGAATCAAGCAACATAGTCTTGGATGACTTTGATCCATCATCAGAGTGGGTTGTGGAGAGTCAGTTACCAACATTTGATAACAAAGACCTTTCTTGGATGGACCTCGACCCACTTCCACAACCAGAGGTACAAATACCTTCAGGGCCAAGGGAATCAAGCGGAATCCATAATCCCCATGTAGGGTCCCAGTCTATTCATGTTGAGGATGAGCCTGAGGATTCCGGTGATTAGTAGTATCTAGATTCTAGACTCTAGTATCATACAATATACTTAGTACTATGCTTATTTTTGGACTCAAGAGGGCATTTAGAGCCTCTTTATTGATGTATTTTTGTTCAATACTTCAGATATATATTGCACTCGGTGCTATTTTGGTTATATTTCCTCTTACTTGCTATATAAATGAGAATATTTGCATATTTGTGTATAAATGGTTTGGATTCGTATTGATGCACATGAATATATATGTTTTTCTTCAAAATTTGAATATTTTATGTAGTTTTTGGTTGATCGGTTTTTTTATCCGGTTTTTTTCGATTCGGTCCGGTTTCGAATTTTTAGGGTCGACCGGTCCAGTTTTCTTTTCGGTTTTGATAACATTGGTTCTAGTTAGAGTCAAGGGGCACCTTTCATGCGCAGGAGGTACTTTATGTGCCTGGCCTGAAGAAGAACGTGTTGTCCATCTCAGTCATGGAGGACATAGGTTATGAGTTGAGTTTTCTGAAGGGGCAGGTGTTCATTCTTCCAGAGGGACCCAGTCCAGATACTGCATTGAGGATTGGAATTAGGGATGGTAGCCTCTACAGACTTCAGGGCCAACCTACTCAGGCATTGTTGCAGACCAGTGGGAGCTTGTGCGAGCTATGGCACAAGAGAATGGGGCATGTCCATCATAGAGCTCTACCATTGTTGACGCAAATGGTCACCGGGATGGCAAACTTCAGTTTGGATGAGCAGGGGGTGTGCAACGGTTGCACGCTTGGCAAGAATGTCAAGGCAACCTTTTCGAGTAGTGAGACGAGATCCAAGGGCATCCTGGATCCGATCCATTTAGATGTTGGAGGGCTGATGTCAGTAGCATCAGTGAAGGGTGCACCCTACTTTGTGACCTTCATTGATGATTTCTCTCGGAAGACATGGATCTTCTTCATGAAGACTAAGGTTGAGGTCTTCAGTCACTTCCGAGCTTTCAAAGCTCTGGTGGAGACAATGATAGGAAAGAAGATCAAAGTGCTTTGGACAGACAATGGGGGTGAATACACTTCCACAGAGTTCACTAATTTCTGCAAGGAGGCAGGAATCAAGAGGGAGAAGACAACGGCCTACAACTCCTAGCAGAATGTGGTGGTTGAGCGGAAGAACATGTCGATCATCAGTGCGGCGAAAGCCATGCTTCACGACCGGGGCCTGTTGATGTACTTGTGGGCCGAGGCATGTTACACTGCAGCGTATCTGCAGAACAAGAGCCCATATTGGATTATGGAGGACAAAACTCCAGAAGAGGCATTTACAGGTAGGAGACTTGAGATAGGGCATCTCAGGATTTTTGGTTGTCTAGTCTTCATCCACGTTCCAATGCAGAAGAGGACAAAGTTGCAGCCCTCAGGAGAGAGAGGGATATTGGTGGGATACAATGAGGACTCAAAGGCCTACAAAATCTTCTTGCCGGATCAGCGGAAGACAATTGTCAACAAAGATGTCAAGTTCGAGGAGGATTTGGCATCTAGGAGATCTCAAGACTTACTAGCAATAACAAAGGGACCTTAGGAGGAGGAACCTAAGGATGAGCCAACAGAGACTTTCAATTCAGGGAGCTAGACTCCATAGGTGGGGGAGGAGTCAACTCCCTCTACTTCAGGTAGGAGGCCAAGATGGTTTGAGCAGACCTTGCGAGATGCTCGGGAGCATGTGATGCCTACCAGTACCAAATTCCGGGAGAGCAGGCCTCCTCGAAAGTTTCCTACCTACATGGCGCTGATCACCAACATCATAGACTCAAAGTCTTCTAGCTTTAAGGAGGCGGCCAGTCAACAGATATGGGAAGATGCCATGGTGGAGGAGAACAACTCCATCATGCACAATGATGTTTGGGAGGTTTTGCTTAGACCAGAAGGGAAGTCAGTTGTGTTTTCCAGGTTGCTTTACAAGGTAAAGCATGCAGTAGATGGTAGTATGGAGAAGCATAAGGCCAGGTTTGTTGCTCAGGGGTTTTCTCAGAGAGAGGGAGTAGACTACGAGGAGACTTTTTCTCTTGTAGCCACATTCTCCTCTATTGCGACAGTCTTGTCGATAGCTTCTGAGATCTGTTGGAGCATTCAACAGATGGATGTGACAGACCGCCTTCCTCAACGACATCATTGAGGAAGAGGTTTATATTGAGCAACCACAGGGGTTTGAGGTCTACAGCAGGGATACACATGTATGCTAGGATTGACAATTATATGCAGAGCACAGGCTTCACTAAGAGTGAGGCAGTTCCCAACCTTTACTTTTCGTTGGTTGGATCTGAGATCCTCATTCTAGTCTTGTACGTAGGCATTCTCATTTTGATTGGAGTAGATAGACTGATTGCAGGTTGCAAGTCAGATCTAGCGTCAGAATTTGAGATGAAGGACATCGGGCAATGCACTACTTATTGGGACTTGAGGTTTGGTAGCGATCGGGCGAGAGCTTCCTCGGACAGGGGTAGTATACTCTGGAGATCCTGAAACGATTCAGGATGGAGTATAGCAAACCGATGGCCACATCGATGGTGACCAACCTGAGGAAGATTGACTCTTCTACCTCAGAGTTGGTAGATGGCAGGAAGTACATGTAACTAATTGGTTCTTTGATGTATCTGGTCAACACTCGACTAGACATCTGTTTTGCAGTCAACACATTGAGGCAGTTTATTGTTGAGTCGAGGGAGGTTCATATGGTGGCTGCAAACCACGTGCTTAGATACTTGCAAGGCACAATGGGATATGGATTGCAGTACTTGGGTGGAGATGGTGTGACGCTCCAGGGGTATTCAGATTCAGACTCGACAGGCAATGATACAGACAGGAAGAGCACCTCTAAGTGCTGCTTCAGCTTGGGGTCCTCAGTTATTTCCTGGTTCAACAGGAGGCAGACCTCACTGGCTCTGAGTTCAGCTGAGGCAGAGTAGATGGCGACCAACTTGGCTAGTTGCGAGGCCATTTGGCTTCGTAAGCTACTTGCTGGATTGTTTGAGCATGATCTTGAACCAACTGTGATCCACTGTGATAACCAGAGTTGTAGCAAGCTCTCGGAGAATCTAGTGTTTCACAATAGGTCCAAACACATTGAGATCTGGTACCACCTCATCAGGGACAGAGTGCAGAAAGGAGTAGTGAAGCTCCTTTATATTTCTACAGAGGAGCAGTTGGCGGACATCTTCACCAAGCCTTTGGTCAAAGGCAAGTTTGTTTGGTTCAGAGACAAGCTTGGAGTGGTGGAAAATACCTTCCTCGGTAAGAGGGAGTGTTAGCGTTTGTAGCTCCAGACAGGTATTTCCATTAGTGTGTCTAATTATGGAAATCGTCTTTTTAATGTATCTTCTTTTATTTATAGAAGTCACTTTAATTTTTAATTAAAGTGACGTCTTTTATTAAAAGGCATCCACCAACCAAGAACCACATGTGCAACCCCATACAATATATGTGGTAACGTAATAGAAGTGTGCAGGAAGGCCGCACATGTGGCTCAAATCCCAAGGAAGAAGGTTGCACAAGTTCCAACATGCAACAATTGTTTTAGGTCATACGAGTCACTGTCCCAACTCACACGTGCGAGTTTGTACGGTTCCGTATGATTGTACAGACAGGTTGTGAACATGCCGTATTGCTGTTGGGTTGTACAACAGACTGTTTGCACAAAATTCAAAGTGAATAAAGCCCTCAAAATTTTTCTTGTTTTTGCTGTTTCGTTTTCACAATCATTATCCCTCTTCTGGGAGATCTAGTAGGTTCAGATATTATTTAATGAAGAATTGATTTTGTGGGGCAGAAATTTCATTTGTACTATATGAATCGTTTTTCTTATTTTCAACAAAGTTATCAGATCTGATTTTGTTAGCTTAGGTAGCTCATTTTAAAGAAACTAACATTATGGGTAACGGTCTCGATTCCATTGGCCTACTTTTGTGGTCATTTGATTGACATTAATGAAATTTTCTTATCTTATCTCCACTCTTTGATACTTTTGAGTTTTGGCTTATTCAATTGAGGTCTATGTTCTCGGGATTTTGTGCATTTAGTTTGGTGGTTTGTGTGTTGTTCGTTGGTGGCCCTAGTTTAGGGGCGGCTTGTGATAGTAGTGGTTTTCAGTGGGCGACCTAGACTACTATTGTCAGTTGGAGATCTATGTGTTTTGGAAATGGTATTTTCTCCTATTGGTTTGGCCAAACTGTCAAGAAGGCACATTGCCATTGTTGTCGGGTCTGCTGTGTCCTATGTGAAATGGAGGAGTTAAAGCATAGACTTGGATGGTTTGAGGAGATTGTGGAGGAACAATGTAGCATGGTGAAATGGACAATAAGGTGGAATTGATGGAAATATGAGTTCACTTACCATGTTCACAAGGACAACAAAGTTCACAAAAATTGTGTAATAGATGCAGCAAGAAGCATTGTTGAGCTTTGCGAGTGGGAAATGGAGGTTGATGCTTTCATGGCTATTCACAAGGGAAAACAATAGGATCTTAATGTGCAGGTGTAGGCTCTTCAGATGCAGGTTGGTCCATTGATTGTCCATGTTGGGCTCCCTTTGGAAATGAATTTAGTCCCTAGTACAAATGGCTCTAGTTTTTCGAGTGTTCCCCCTCACTTTGACCATTCTATGGCGTTAGTGGGTAATTGGGACTTTCAACATCCCCTTTTTCTAGAATTGGATTAGAATGCAGGTGCCTTCATCCTTGGGTGTTGCCTCTCACTTTGACCATTCCATGGCCTCAACGAGTAATTGGGACTTTCAACATCCCCCGGTTTTGGAATTGGATCAAAATGCATGCGTCTTCATTCTTGCAACTGTCTTAGAGAAGGGGATGGGATGGCAAGAATTGGTATTACACCTTGGGCATCCATCAAAGGTGAAGCATAGTCTGGGCCTAGATTCCAATTATTTCTATTTCTATTTTCTTAAATGTTTTGTCACGTGCTACTGTTGTTTCAACAATGTGTAAGGCGGTACACGTGCCATGTTAAGATAGAATTGATTAGTGGGGATAGGTACAATAGTTTTTTGATGTACTCAGATAGTGTTTTGGACTCCTAGCTTTGGCCTCCTTCCTAATTTTTGTATTACATAGCTTTACAGTTCGGTCGCAACATTTTCTAATACAAAATACAAAAGCAGTCTTATATCCATTTAGTGAAGTTTCCAATCAAAAACTGAAGCAAGAGAAATGATGACTCTGATAGAGGTGTACCTGGCAACGGGAGCAAAAATCTCATCATAATCAATTCCCTCTTTCTGATAGAAACCACGAGCCACAAATCTAGCTTTGTATTTTTCAACATTGCCATCTGCTGCATGCTTTATTTTGTAAATCCATGTAGAGGTTACTATTGATTTTTCTTGTGGTCTTGGGACCACTTCCCATACATCATTCTTCAATATTGACTTGTACTCTTCTACCATGGCATCCTTCCACACTTTATGCTTGGCAGCCTCATTAAAAATGGAAGGTTTTGAGTCAATCACATGATTCAACTGAGCTATCAAACCTGAGTACTTATCTGGCTTCTTGCTTTCTTTGAAAGTACCTTTAGGTGCTGCATGCTTTTTTGCTTCCTTTAAAATTTCACAACAGCATGCTGCCTTCCTTTTGACAGGAGGTTTCTCTAGGGGAAACTCAACAAAATCCCTTATGGGATCTACTGAAGGCTCTCTGGCATTCTCACTCTGCTCATCTGAAAGTTGTGAATTTGAAAGCTCTGAAGTTGGAGCTTCTTGGTCCTTTGTATCACAGGGAAGTTCTCTGGAACGACGAAAAGCAACTTCCTCATGGAAGGTCACATCTCTACTAACTTGTATATATTTTTGACTTGGCACATAGATTCAATATGCTTTTGAGGTCTCACTGCACCCCACAAAAGTGTCTTTCTTTCCAGAGGGCTCTAACTTAGTCGTCTTTTCTTTTGGTACATGAATGTAGATAGGACTTCCAAATTTTTTCAAGTGATCAACTAAAGGTTTTTTACTCGTGAAGACTTCTTTTGGAGTTTTCTCTTCCAAGGCTTTATGAGGACACCTATTTTGAATATAGACTGCAATACTTTCAGCTTCGTACCAAAGAGACAACATAAGATTCTGATCATACATCATAGCTCTGGCTACCTCACAAATTGTCCTGTTCTTTCTTTCTGCAACCCCATTCTGCTGGGGATTGTAAGGCACGCACGGTCAACTCCCTCTTAATCCCAGAAGCTCGACATAGATCATCATACTTGTGGCTCTTTTCCATTATCTGTTCTGAAAACACAAATGTATCTACTTGTCTGATTCTCAACAAGATTCTTAAAATCTTGAAATTTATTGAAGGATTCTTCTTTAGTTTTCAGAAAATAAATCCAAGTTTTACGGGAGCAATCATCAATAAAAATGATATAATAAAGACAAACATTCATGGACGGTGCAATCATAGGTCCACAGAGATCAGAATGAATAAGATCTAAGATACCATTAGTTTTTCTATTACTGTGAGGGTAAGCTTTCTTTGTATTTTTACCAAGAGCACAGCCTCTACAAATATTATCATGCTCCAAAGGAAAAACTGGCATACCTGTTACCATCTTTTGCAAACCTGGGAGAGCATTATAGTTGAGGTTTCCAAACCTTCTATGCCATAGTTCGCAAGGGTTAATCATCTCATGAGCTATTGCTTGAATGACCTAACCCGAGACTTTGTAAAGTCCACCTTCTTGAACTTCGATTATCATGCTTGAGCTTATACTTTCATTTGAGGGCCACATAAGAGCCTTTCCTTTGGAGAAGGCTACTGTGTACCCTTTATTTTCTAGAACTGCAATTGAAATAATTTTTTTCTTTAAACGAGGAACATAAATAATTTCTTCAACATGAAATACATTATTTAACTGAACCTGAAAAGAGGCTGATCCAACTCCTTTGATGGCATAAGTGGCATCATCACCTAATTCTACCTTCACATTGAACTTCTTGTCTTGGTAGTTCACAAGGTTCTGCTTGAAGCCTGTCATGTGCTTGGAGGCCCCGCTGTCCACTAACCAAATTTCTTCTGATTTGGTGACAACACCAGAGAGAGCTGAAACAAGATAACTCTCTCTGCGATGCTCTTGTTCTTTACAAGAAGTTATGGTTCTCTTTCTTTGAGGCTCTTCTTCCTCGGCTGCAACTGAAGCATGGAACTTACCTTTCCGTTTCTGCTTTGAAGGAGGGTTCCTGTAGTCTTGTGCATATTGACCTAGCTTGTTACAGTTAAAGCATCTTACTTTAGACAAATGAGAGTGAAGATGAAAGTGCTTACCTTGAGGTTTCTTACCTTTTCCCTTGTGTTGAGTAAACCTCTTCCATTTCTTGGCTTTGGCGGAAAGAGCATGGTCTTTCACAGTGGAGGGTTCATTTTTGCTTTTAATTCTGCCCTCTTCTTCCAAGCAATCATGCCATAATCTCTCGAAGTTGGGTTGAACTTCTCTTCCATTTACAGATGAGAGAAATGTCTCCCACGATTCTGGAAGACCATCTATTGCCGTTTGTACAAGGTCATCGTCATCTACTGCAACTCCAATTGCTGCGAGCTGATCTCTTGTTTGGGAAATTTTTGAAAAGAAGGCAGAGATGGTTTCATCCTTTCCCATCTTTAATGTACGTTGTTGTTTCTTCAAGGTCCTCTTCTGAGTAGGGGCCTTCTTTTCATACAAGTTTGCTAGGGCCTTAAGTGAGCAATAAGAGGCATCATACTATCTTTAACTGAGTAAAAAATGGCCCTCTTGGCTTTGGCCTGCCTCTTCTTATAGGCTGCTTTTCCTGCATTTGTAACAGGTTCTTTCACTATCTTGGTAACTAGCTCATCCAAATCACTTTCTTCCAAGATATTCAAGACCCTAGCCTTCCATGCATTGAAGTTTGAAGCCACTTCAAGCCTATTTTCTGCTTTGACTGAAGATGAAGCCATACTGAAATCTGTTTACAGGAGAGATCTGATACAAAGCAAACTTACTGCTGATCTGAAAAACAAACCCTTAATAGAGGATCTACGCAGGCTCAAAAATCTGCCACAAATGAGCTTCTTTCACGCCGTAAGCTCTGATACCATGTTGGAATTTAAGGGTAGAAATAGTAAACTAGCTCTAAACAAAATTTCTTTAATTTTTCAAATCATTAACTACTATAATTTTTGACCAACAAAGCATTTTAAAAATTCTGATGCATAACCTAACAACATTAGTGAATAAATAACATACACAACTCAGATCTGAGTATTACCATAGCTGTAGAAAAGAACGAATATACCTGATTAGCTATTGAGACAAGTACCAACGATCCAAGGTCAGCCTTATCAAACCATTCACAAGGCATAAATGCCAAAGCGGCTGRCTRGGATGAGCAAAGCGGCTGGCTAGGATGAGCAAGGTGGCACCAAMAAACCAACAACAGACAAGAAACCCAAGCGGCAAGCAGGGATGGACTCCAACAGGTTAGCAACAAGCTCCAACAGTCACGRCTAGCAGTGATAAACCCACGRCAGGCAGGGATAGACACAAACATGCCAACAACAAGCTTTAACAGGCAAAGATAAACCCGCAACAGGTTGTTATAGACCAAGAACATGCAAAGGAGAACTAAAAATGACCCTTGTAAACCTGTCCAAGAGAGCCGCAACAAACYTCAGTCTTMACATCAACTTGGAGGAGATAGATCGAATGATCAAGTGAGACAAGTGAGGGAGAGACCACTCCTTTATATAATTTTAGGTAGATAGGGTTAACACATTAACCATTTATAGTCCACTTGACATAACTTTAGGGTTAGGTTAACCCCTAAAATAACAAACCAATTAAAACGTCAAGTGGTAAATCCAATAGACCAAAACCAAGTCAACAAGGTAATTAAATCAAAGAGGAGGCTTTTATAAACATGGCGGCCAACTTTCTTTAGGAAAAGGTAAAGTCCAAAATATAAAATCAAATCAACATATAATCATAAATTTAGGAGGGTAATACCTCAAGCAAGGGGTTTCATCAAAAATAAACAATAAGACAAAGTCAAAAGTCAAGTCCTTCTTTAATGGCAGTTTGTCCAGAGGAGTCCATGATATAACTTATAAGCTTTTTATCATCCTAGTGAGACGAACAAAGTTCCCTCACACAAGAATAATCCAAAATATCTGGAATATAGTAACCAAATCCATATGGACAAATATATATGTAATAAGAATGAATAATAAGATATAAGATAGATGATTACAATTGAGAATGAGGGCCTGCTTATATACCCACGCAGGGGTGCCCTTTACCAATAGTCATGTCCTTTGAGACATGACCTTTCATTATTAATAATTATTATTTATTAACTATTATTATGGTATGAATATCTATTTATGTATATTTATGTTCATAACATTGCCTTCCCCTTAAAAATGCTTTGTCCTCAAAGCATAATCGCCGGAAGGCGTCCCTTTGAACTTTTGTTCGGGCACACGATGTCTTCTCAAATCTTCTGTGCTTGTAGTTGCGACTCTCGACGAAACATGATGATATAACCTTCGAATTCCCAAACTAATGTGTTGCATCTTTTGGGGAGTGATCCATCCCAAATCTACTTTCATTGGAAATGT